>FIZV01038057.1:0-22338 GCA_900050545.1 Trionymus perrisii | reverse complement strand
ATAAAAAATTTTGAGCCTTGATAATTATTAAAAAAAAATTATTGTGAAAGAATTAATAATTTTTGTTAAAACTTGATTTTTTTTAAAATAAAACACATTTCCTCATAATCGTACTTAAAAACTAAAAAAAATAAATAAGTAGGAAAATTTTTGAAAAAATCTTCAAAATATTACGAAAAAGAATGTAGCATTTTTTTCATTTTTATCAAGTCTTTTAACCACTCTTTTCTCCTTCCCAGTAGTCCACATAAGTCTACTCAAATGAGCCCTAGATGATTTGCCATGCTTCGTTTTCCATTTCTAACACACGTGCCTAGATTACCTACTTAAATTATTACATTTTCAATATAAAAATTTCCTCACTCGATAAAATTATCAATCAGAAACCCTATCTGTAAAATGTGGACCTCGTGATCAAATACCTTGCATTAAATAGGACTGCGGTCACTTTGAAATATTAATCGTGAATTTCGTTTCGCCATTTATTACGATTTCGTAACCGCTCCGAGGTACATGGTGTTTCGTTGCAAGACCTCATATTGGTGCATTTTTTCATTGGACTTGTTTTAGTAAATACGCGTAAATATGACATCAACTATTTTTATCCATTGAACGTGCAACCAAATCGGAAAACGAGACAATGTGGTAGATAGAATACCGGGAATTCATTTTCATTTGGAACTAGTACCGGTTTCAAAATGAAGGGCCTGTTTCAGTTGGTAAGTTGATCGAACAATTTTTTTTTCTATTATTTTAAAATCCAAATATCATGAACTCGGTACAACTTTAGTTACACTATATCCCCCTTCCCTTCAATTTTGGGTACCAAAAAATTGACAATTCTATAAACGAATTAAATTTGTTGCGAACAATTAAAATACAAATATAATAACTTAGCTTAAGTATCACCGAGAAATTTTGCACAAAGTAATTATATGAGGGTGATTAATTTGTCATCGTATATTCTATGTAAGAAAGATGACGTCTACAAATTTTACAAGGTAGCCATTTTTAAAGATAACGAATGAGATTTTCGTAAAAAATCGAACGTATGAAAGAAACATAGAAATATTCGCTCATTCGATATCGGTAATTACCGCGAGCAGCTCGTTCCTCATACCTTTATAATCCATACTTCCATACTTATAGATAAATTTTTGAAATTCCATCTTTAAAATATCTTCGAAGTGAAAATCATCTGCAATTTATCGCGAATGTCCTTCAATAACTTTCCTTGATTTTTCCTCATTTCTTCACCTTGAATATAATTTCATGCTGTACGAGCTAAGTGCACTTTCCGAATTTTCTTTTCAAACATTTGACCTTGCTCTCCTAATGAAGAATTTTCAATCCAAATTAAATTATTCCCTTATCCTAGGATATTCCATCTAAATTAAATCACAACTTTTTCCTCATTTGAGTTTATCAATTCGAACTTCCGAAAAAGGAGATAAAAATTCAACCAGTAGAAATCAATGATGAATTTTGAATTGAAATTGAAAGTACTTCCATAAAAAAATTTTCACATGCATTTTTGAGAAAGATAAATTGAGGAGCATTTACGTAGCTTGAGAATTTTGGTCAAGGAAAAAGGAGTGAATATGTACGAAATTGAAAATCTGGATTCGAAAATCACTTTGAATTTCAGACCAACGTGCAGCTTTCAATCCTGCATCAAACGTTTACTCATTCCAGTATCATTGACTGGAAATTATTTTTTGACTTTCCAGAATGTCATCAAAATAGTAGTTCAATTTCGTGTACAGAAATAGAGGTGGGAGGGTGTATAATTTAAATCAATATACTTACGTAAAACTACAGCCCATTAAAATATCAATTTTTTTTTAGTAAAAAAATTTCATCAATAATGAACTAATTTGTCAAGAAGTAACCCCTCCCACTACTTTAGGGTGGACACTGGACGTGAACAAATATAATTCTCAAAATTTAAACGTATGCAAGGGAGAGCTTTATTTCGATTTGAAATCATGCACAGAAAATTTGAGCCCCTCCCCAGATCATCGACCTTGAAATACCCCATTTCCCACCATTACTTCTCAATTTTTACCTAATTTGAATTACTCACTATTGCTACCTCAAAATTCAGTCAAAAAAATTTTCTTGGTCGCCGAAAATCGATTAAGTTTCGTCGCAATGCTGCCAACTGTACCTCAAAACTAATGAAAAAAATTCCAAGAAATTTAAGTTCAATTTCAAACATTATTGAAAAATTTGATTTTTTTTTTAAATATTTAAAAAAACTGTTCTAGAAAAGAAATGAAAACAAGTGTTCGAAAGAAACTTTAAAATGTAATTTTGAACAGATTTTAAAAAGTATTGATAAATTTTGAAAAATTCATTTTTAATTAAATGTTTAGGAAAAAAATCATTCTTTGAAAAAAAATTTAATTCAACTTTTAAAAAATTTGGAAAATTTTAGTTAAGACAAATTTTGAAAAATTCATTCTGAACAGAATTTAAAAACACTTAATTTTTCTGAGGGGTTCAACTAAAAATGAAGCGCTCTCTTGTAATGCGGTCATGATTCAATATAATTATGTTGTTTTCTACTCCATTCCTACTCTACAGTCTACACACAGCTCGCATATATTTCGCTATTGTAGGCCTAATATAGCAATTTTTCACAAATAATCGAATGAGGTTTTGTAATGAATAAATGCTACCAGTGAACATGGAATTCTCAAAAAACAACAACGAAAACTCGAGAATACATATTACCGCGTACTTTGAATTAATTAATTCACGGAAGAGTAGAAAAAAACGTGCAATCAAGGCATCAAATTTTAATTAACCCGATACGAGAGCAATACTGTCTATATTTTACAGCTTTAATTTGCATACCATGAAATATTTGAAATACTTGCACTGTAATCACTTAAATTCGCATCTATTCGAGTTCACTTCGAATAATCTCGATGTAACTAATATGTAAGAATTTATCTTCTCTTAGACATACCTATTTAATTATTTAGGTCAACAAAATTCGAACATATATATTATGTACTGAAGTCTCTATCACTTAAAATTCTATTCGCCTGAATTCGAATATCCTTACTACATATCACTTTCTTTATCGACTGTGCATTGCATTTCAAGGTTCATAATCAACTCGAAATTATTAATTTAAATACCTTTACACTCTTTAAAAAACGTAATTCATCATCAAGAGATACACTAACCTGATCTACTTCAATGGAAGAATCCGATCTACGATGGATGAAGTTGAAGATACTTGGATTTGCAGGTCACATGGCCACGTCTTCGCGTACCTATTTAAAACACAAATAATTTAAATAATTTA
Organism: Trionymus perrisii; assembly: GCA_900050545.1. Classification (NCBI taxonomy): domain Eukaryota; kingdom Metazoa; phylum Arthropoda; class Insecta; order Hemiptera; family Pseudococcidae; genus Trionymus; species Trionymus perrisii. Next base: position 19,016 of record FIZV01038057.1, on the reverse strand, counting down.
CTTCAATCAACAATTAATTATCAAAAAACGGAAGCTTTAAGAAGGGAAATCCAAACGAAAGTTAGCCAGAAATTGAGGGGATACCATCGTGAAACATATCAGAAAATTGCCAACCTCGCTAACCTGCTATGGGATTAACTTGTACTCTAAAGCCAGGCGTTTTCTCATTTCATACCCCACCAAAAATGTGCATTATGGTCCTCGAAAATCACCGCCCAATTTATCCATTTATTATAAAAATACTTACGGATTGACTAGAAAATATTAAAATTGAACGGTATTGTTTGCAGGTATTCTTTCTGGTCGCTTTCTCGTTATTATCTGGACTACCTCAAAATCATAAAGACCAGTCGCACGAAATACACATAAATCCGGCACACCCGCGGTCTCGAGTTGGCCATAATGCACCACCCGATCAAAACCAATTTCAAAATGGACGTGACGATAAATTACGAAACTACTTCCCGTTCATGTCTGGCTACGACGACAGCTCGATCCTCAAACGACGCCCCAATTCATCCGAATCCTTATCAGTGGACGATCTTTTGAGACTACGACCTAACAAGACAAAGACTCCCTTTACCACACAAAGCCTTAACCCGGAACAATGGCACAGCCTACTCAATCATCATTTCCGAACGAGCATCCAACCCGAATATTTGAAATTCTTCGAATGGATGTGGGTCGCTTTGGATAACGGCACCATTGACAAAAACTACTACTACCCGGCCATGTTCAAAGATAAAAATTTCAAGCCTCCTTTGAACCCTCAAATAACCGTCGACATTCCCGTACCTCGTGGCTGGGGTCAGATATACATGTATCTGAAAAATATGCAACATTATCGCCAAAATCCAACCACCCCTAAAGCCACCACTTGGCACAGCGATCCGTACGTACGACGGGCTGTATCCAGATTCAGAAGAACATTCCCACCGCATTACGACAATTATTACAGATGGCTTTACGAGAACGTTGAAGACTACAGTGGTGCCAAACGAAGGGCAGATTTTTGTGATCAAAAAGGCATAAAGGAGTTCGACTTCAGTATGTTGCTGAAATCGACACCTTTCCGTATACCTCCCAGGCATAGGCGTTATTTCGTCATGGTCAACGACGTCGAACGTCTTCTATCTTCAACTAAGCATCATTTCTGGCGCTCCACTACGCCCGACTTGTACCACTGGAATCAACAAATGGACATATCGTACCTGGGAGAACAAGTCAGGACCAGTCAAAAAAGAGAAGATTTCTGGGAGCAGAGATACCAGAGGTATTATCCATTTACTCCAGAACCTCAATACGACCAATTCTATCGTTGGTTCTTAAAAGAAAATCACGAATTAAACGTACCCGAGCGATTCACTGCACCCTATCCAAAAATCATACCTTTCGCTGTAAATCCTAGCATTCACGACGTCACCCATAAAAACACTCCTTTTAAAATACCCCCCATTTACACCGTGTTGTTCGCCTTTCTGGACGATGCTAAGATAAACAACATGACGACCAGATTATCCACTTGGCCTACATACAACTGGGCACAATTATCCGAGATAACTGGCCGAACCACAACCGACCTTCCTAGTACCCCTCCGTCCACAGAGTACCCATTGTATACTTTGCCTCGTGAACGAAAACGTCTGATTAATGAATTCTTCAATGTAACCATGGATCCTTGGTACGAACCTTTCTACGAATGGTTCTATAGATACCAAAACGATCGAAAAGGCTTAAAGAGAAGGATGCCAGCTTACGGGAATCTCACCGATTTTGACTATAGCCACGAATTATCCAAAGCCAAATACCCTGTGCCGGATAAACATCGCGAAATTTGGGCTTACGTACACGCCATCGAACGTCAACTAGGCTCGACTGGTCATCACTATCAGCCTAAAAATCCTTACCAGTGGACCTACAAATATATCACCGAACCTAAGCTGATCAAAGATTTACAACATTGGTTCCCTCATACGACGGTTCAAGAACGACACAGGTCCTATTTTAAATTTTTACTCGATATAATGACCAGCCCCGAATACCATAAGGCGATTATGACTGAGGGTTTAAAAATGAGAACCCTGGATTACGACGAGTTGCTAAAATACACGCCTTTCGAGCTGCCATCCATGGAACAGAACCGTTACGCTTATATGGCCGAAGCTAAACGCCGTTTGGATAGGAAATGGAAACTCACATCAACTACGCCAACCTTGCCCACCATTCCAATGTCAGAACGAGGCGATGGTCCTCAGAGTACAACCAAAGCTGTCCCCACAGAAGCACCTTCTACATCACAAAAACGTACTGAACGCAAGCGAGTGACAACTCCACCGCGTACTACTCCTCCTACAACGCCCGAGGAAACGAATATTACTAAAGTTATTGCCAACCGTGATATTCTGGACCACATTTACTTGCCCGACAAACTCATCAATTATTTCAATAAAGACATACCTCCCCATTTGGAAAACTACTACCGATGGTTGTACGAGATCGAGCACGAATACAAGAACAACGACACCAGGAAATACAACGTCGCTTGCGATATCTACGACCAGCTGGATTTCACTAGATTATTCAAATACACTCCTTATCCAATCTTCGCCGACCACGTTTACGAATTTGTACAATTTCGCGAAGCCAAACGTCTTTTGAAAGCTCAATCTCATCCAACAACCAATAAACCCGATCAACCAGACGAACCGGATCCCAAGCCAGCTATGCTCGACTGGTTTAAATTTACCATACCGCCGAAATACTTCGAGTTCTACAAATGGCTATTTAAATTGCACTTGGAAAAAGAAGAATACGGAAAAATTGTCCAACTGAGTAAAAAATTGGGACCACCGAATACCGATCAATTGCTTGCAAGTACTCCTTATCCGATACCAGAGGCTCATTTAAATTTCTGGGCTTTTATTAAATTGGGTTTCGACGAATATGTTCGGAATTTGAAAGATTCCACTGCGTCTACATCTCTGTACCAAGCTACTGAGCCTTATGGTGGTCATCGACGTCGTAGATCCGTCAATGACGAAGATTTTAATCATTTTGATCATATTCGTAGTCGAAGATCAGTCCACGAGGAAGATTTCGATCATTATCATCACATTCGTAGACGTAGATCAATCCCTAACAATCGAACTGTAAAAATTTTGCAAACAACAATGCCTTCTGCAGATTCCTCAACCACATCTTCTTCTTGTGCAACCTTGCCCACTGATTTCGTACCACAAAATCATAGCTTATATTGGTTTCATGTTCACAATCCGAAATCTTCTTCCAATCACACTTTACCTTACCCTGATCTTCAACCCGGACTGACTTCTTTGGAAGGAGCGTCGTATCACGAAAAAGTTCAGAATCATTTTTCAACCACCATCGAACCAAAGTACGTATCCTTCTATCATTGGTTTTATAACGTTACTATGGATGAGAATCGAGCTGGTGCACGACAGTACGCCGGATGTCTAGAGAATATGGCTAAAAAAGACATCGTAAAACAACTAGAAATTACTCCGTTCTCTATTCCGGAGAGATATCGCAATTTTTACGGTTATGTGAACGCTATCGAATCGCTTATTACGCCAATAAAACGCCCCAAAATAAAAACTACAACTATCGAACAAGCAAAATATGTAGATAAATTGAGAGAATATTTTGGAGTGAATTTCGATGAAAAATATGATATATTTTATCACTGGTATTATAAGCTGAAAACTGACGATAAATTAAAGCAAAACTTTTGGAAATTTAATCCGTCTATTGAACTTCATCCTAATACACCTTTGCCTTCTACACCTTTTCCTATCCCCAACTCACACCGTGGTTTTTATGCTTACATGATCAATGTGTTGAATAACGCTAATCAAAGAACTACTTCAACCTCATCTCACGTAAGAATTGCCAGAAATGTGGACATTGAGAAGGAATTTCCATCATGTGACTTTATTCCATCAAAATCCGAATTCCACTCGAAGTACTCCTCAATCCAATGCCCAAACATCGATTTAATTTACTGCTCAACTTGCGAATCGACTTACCAACGTACCAAACGTGAAATTCATCACACAACAAACAGCTCGATCGACCATCATCGTTACCGGTACACTACTCGACCTCATAAAAATGAACGCATCACGACGCTTACGACCACTTTAAGTAAGAAAGAAAAACTCGAAAATTATTTCATGCGCACAATTCAGCCAGAATTTGAAAGATACTACGAGTGGCTCTTCGATACGCATCTAGATAACGAAGGCTTCCTCAGGAGAAAAGAAATGGCTAGCAAAATAAACGGCACGATAAATTACGAGAAACTCTTGACCAAGACACCGTTCCCAATACCTATCGGCGAAGAGAATCATTTCGCATTTATACAAGAAATGGAACGCAGACTCAAATCGACCGCCCATCATGCCAAATGGTTCGTCCAACAAACCGATTTGACAACTGAGATCCCAAAATTGGATATTTTAGACGTCCCGAAAGATCAAGAACAACAATCCCAAACAGAGGCTGAACAAAAGTTTAAGAAATTCAACCAATGGTTACGCGAGCATGATATGAAAAATGATAACGCATTGAAAGATCAATTTAATCGGATCAAATCGCACAAATCGCATTACAATTTCAGCAAACTTCTGGATGAGACGCCATTCCCAATACCAACCAATTATCTGGAATATTTCGCCTTTGTACGCGAAAACGAACGCCGACGTAAATACCTTAGTGAACAGGCAGCTTTTAGATCCGAAAAATCTGACCAGGCTTATGCAAAGAAACAGGTCACTAAGAGTTTAAGCGCGGTTCAGTCTCAATCTGAATCAAAGTCAGAGCCACCTAAATCGACCATCTCTGTTCAGAAATCTGAACAATCTAAGACTACTTCTTCGTTACATAAACCAGTTCGTGTAACTGAACAATATGTCGACTCCGAGTATTCTGATTCCAAAGAAGAAACCACACCAAAATCGACTTCTTATACAACCAAATTCGCTCAACCACTCGTTTCTTTAAGTACAAGCTTGCTCCAAAAACTACAAAATCATTTTGCAACTGTCATAGAAGAAAAATACGTTCGATATTTCGACTGGCTTTATAAAGTTCAAAATGACAAAGAAGGGTTTAAGAGACGAATCGAGGCAGGTCGTAGATCCAATTTATCGAAACTTCTCAATTTAGAAGAAGAGCTTAAAAACACACCGTTTCCAATACCGCCTCGTGATGAAGAATATTTCGCTGTTATACGTGAAATTGAACGTATGATAGGATCGACTGATCATCACGCCGAATGGTACACTAAAAGCATCAATGAGTCGCGAAATGAATCGAAATCGCCTCCTCTGTACACCATACTGCCAAAGGAATTCTTAGAACGGCATTTCTCGATCAAAATATCTCCGTATTTTCATAAATTTTACGACTGGCTTTATAAGCTGGAACGTGATAGTGCCGGATACGATAAAAGACATCAAGGCATACGAGCCCACACTTTCAGAAGTGTTCACCCAAACGCATTGAAAAAGACCCCCTTCCCCATACCACTCACATACACGAAATATTTCGCCCATATTAAAGAAATCGAACACCTGATTAAATCCTCTACTCATCACCATGATTGGTACTTCGGCACAGTAATCGATAACACGACGGCAACACCTGGAAATTCACCAGCCAGTGAAATTCTTACTCCTAAACCTTCTCAATGGTTAAGAACACGTTTTACTCGAGAATGGGATGGAAATCCAATGTACGAGAAATTTTTCCAATGGCTCTCCGAAGTTCAAGATGATCGTGAAGGTTATCGTAAACGATTAAACGCCAGCAAATGTCAATATGGGGCTGGCGGACGAAACAAAAACGAAAAGTCTTCTCACAAAACACCTTTCCCAATTCCTGTCACGTATCAAAACTATTTCGCTTTGGTCAATCAACTAGAACAATTGATTGGTTCGACGAAACATCGCGCTAAGTGGTATGGTTTGACCACGGACGAGCCCTCGATGGACCAAAAAACTGTCACCAAACATAGACAACAACTTTTGAAAAAACAGCAGACATTTTTCACTGAAAAAACAATTGACAATGAAATATCAACTCCACCTATACCTTTCATCCTAGGATCATCTACTCCATCTCCTCTCATTATTGAAGACGAACGTTCGATAGATCTCTCCGAGAGTTTACCCAGTTCTTCAGACGAACGCCATAATTTTTCTTCAAATGAGTCCCTCCCAGAAGACGTACTCTACCTGGATGGTGAAGGAAGCAAACCTAAAACTCCACTAGAAATCGCTGAACGGAGGCGTAAAATCGATAATTACTTTCGATTCACTTACGATCCAAAATATCGTCCATTTTACGAATGGCTCTACCAAATGCGAGTGGAAAAAGACATTCCAATGCCACCTCGAATTATGTGGCATTTCTATAAATTCGACGAAAGTGCCTCAACCCCTTTTCCAATCCCGGAAGACCGCAAGCAAGAGTACGCTTACATAAAATATCTTGAACAACACGACTTCAAGACCGACCTACCACATCCGACCATACCTCTAAGTACTATCAAGCATAGAAGTAAAAGTTCCACACCTCAAACTACCAAATTTGAAGTAGAGTTACAAAAAGCAAGATCTTATTTCCCATTTGAATGGGCTCCTCAATACAATGAATTTTATACTTGGTTCTACTCAATGATTCATAAAAAATCATTGCGTGATAAAACATGCGGTAAAATCCTGGACACAGTTAATTTCGAATTACTCTACCTGAGCAGTACAAAATTCCCTGTACCTTCTCAATATTACACCGAGTACGCCATGATGCAATATATGGATGGTCTACCTGAAGACGAATCGGCAGCCTTAGATGAGGGGATTGATCCTCAGCACTGGAGGGATAGAGAGGCAGCCAAGAAGCATTTCTATCCATTTCGGTGGCAACCGGATTACGATAAGTTTTACATCTGGTTACATCGTATGATTGAAAAGCACGGTAAACCGGAAAGTACTGATCCTGCATTTAAACACGCAGTCGATTACGATCAGGCGGTGCAACATAGCTCTTTTAAAATCCCTGCCAATCATATACACGATTACTTATACATGAAATGGTTGGATGAAGGTAAAAAAGGAGGTTACATGAATCCTCCATATATAAACGCGCCTCCTTCTTTGCTCGTACGAGTAAAAAAGGTTGATTTGGAAGAACGAGCCAAAGAATATTTCAATATAACTGAAAACGATCCCTATCTCGATTACTACATTTGGATGTATGAAATGTTACAAAAACACGACCATTTTAACAAAACTGATCCAAGATTCTTCAAAAATATCAACTGCCTAAGCTATACAAGAAACCCTCAATTCAAAATACCTCACGAAAAAGAAAAAGAATATTGTAAAATGAGATACTACGATGAAGCGTTCAACAAAGACCTGGAAAAACGTTCATTTGTGACGAAAAATATTCAAGCATTTCATACACCAGTCGATGATAATTTATTAAGAGAGGCCAAGCAATACTTTCGATTTGAATGGGATCCATATTACAACGAGTTCTACGTCTGGTTCTATATAAAAATTAAGCAGCATGGTGTGTTCAAGAAAATTGACACAGAAAGTTTTAAGAATATTCATTACAAGGCCCACAGCACCGCAACACCTTTCCTCATCCCACCTAAATACTTCAATGATTACGCTTACATGCGGCAATTAGATCAGGATTCATATTCACCTGCAGCAACCACACCAATACCTCCTGAGGACTCGTCAGTTCGAAGGAAAAGACACATCGACGGCGAGGAAACATCTAGCAAACCATCACCTAAGACAACTCAACTTTTTCACAAATGGATGAATGAACAATACGAATACCACGATCCTTACTACGACAAGTTTTACGAATGGTTAATTTATCGCGAAGATTTATCACCCATCAGTGGAGGTTTAACTCCTAGAAGAGTCAATCCTGATGTGATTGTGTTGCAAACACACTCCAGTACACCTTTCCCCATACCAGCCAATTTTACCAAATATTTCCGATGGTTCGATGACAACCATACTAAAACGTCGACAAAATTTCCCGTATTTGTGACAGGAGATTACATGGATTATATCGAAAATATAACCAAACCTCCAGTAGAAGAAATAATCAAGAAATATTACTCTATGGATACTCATTTGCCACCACTGAACACCAAATACCATGCCTTTTACGATTGGTATATACGTAAATATGTGGGCGAACCTCATGAGAAACCAACTGTCGATGGGCCAGTGTTCATATCTCCTTTTGTACCGTATGTCGAAAAGAGCTCCACTCCGTTTGAAATCCCACCCAGATTTACTAATTACTTCAAATGGTTTGGTGGATGGCCTCAACATCGACGAAGTTATCGCACACCCGATTACAATTTTGGAATGGGACCCTCACAGACCACTCCGAGAACTTGGGTGTATTTTGATTACAACTATACTACGTGGTGGCCTCCTCAAGAAATAAGAGAACGCGAATTCCTGTCTAAGATGCCAAGAAACTTCGAATTACCGTTATGGAAAATGTTGCTACAAAATAAAGGGACATCTCATGCACCCGAATACGATGAATTTTACGAATGGTTCTATAGGAAGCATTTCGAAGTTACTCATTCCGTGGAGCATTATTCTGAGGAAGAACCTAAACTATTTCCGATACCGACACCAATGAAATACGTGCCGAAAAACGATACGCCTTGGAAAATACCTTGGGAACATACCGATATGATGAACTGGGTAGATTCCGACCAACTTCCAGGAACTACCAAAGAACCGGATGGCACATATTTGCATCCATTTTATCTTACAAAATTCTACGGCACTGATTGGATGGTGTACGGGGAACCGACTGTTAAACGATATCGTTCAACCGGAACTGTGACTAAACGTAAATGGACCAGGACCAGGAGTACAACTCCTATGGTACCTGAATCAACGGCTCAACAACTTAGCGAGTCTACATCTGTAAAACGTAAAAAACGAGCTGCCCTTCCAGTTTCTAATCTAATACTTGAGTCCACTCCAACAGAACGCCGAAGTAAGCGATCAATTTCTAGCGTAACTCCGAATCTAGAAGAATTTGATACAGGTTCAATCGAGAGAACTTACCCGACTTGCCACTTGGAAGATCTCGATTTTGTCATACGAATCGACACTAAAAAAAACGAAACCGAATTTCCTAATTTTCAAGAGCTTTTTAAAAACAATAAATCAGCTTTACTTCGACACTTCCCTTACGAAATTCCAATAACTACTCGCGCAGCCAAAGACCGGACTTGGAAATTGAAACCAATCCCTTCCACGATCTCGCCATTCTTACAAAAGGATGAAATACACGATTTAAAGCAATGGTACTACGAAAACCAATCATTTCCGAAGGTCACCAAATTGATGAGTTTTCTCGAGGTAATAAACATATCTAAACTTCAAGCCAGACCTGACTTGCCACCCGAAACCCACCCACGTTTTGTAGGTCACAACGAGTTGAAAATGTGGCTACCCGAATACTGGACCACTCAAACCATTCCCACCAGATTAAAACTAATGAGCGAACTAGTCGCAGAAGCCAGACAAATAATAGCCGAATATAGACGCACACATAATATCACGACTACGACGACGACAACCACTACGACCACAACTACAAAAGATCCGCTCGATCCGGAGTCCAGATTGATGCTAAATGTACGTAATTGCTTCCCTTATTCGATAGAACCTCAATATGAATATTTTTACCGATGGCTTTATTTGATTTTGCACAACATTAAAGGGTCCATACGTCGTCACAATGCTAGCCTGACTCTTTCAACACCGGTCGACTACGAAGACATCTTGCTCAATACGCCTTTCCCAGTACCTCCAAGTTTACGTTACTATTTTGCCTACGCTTACACACTAGACGATTTGATGCAATCCACAGCACATTACAAATTCTACACAACTAGACCAGGCCAACCCACGTACACTCGCAAACTACGCACGACTCCGAAATCCACTCCAACAATTCCGACCACATCTTTCCAGACTCCGACCACCGTACCCCTACAGACCACCACAGAAAGCGAGGCTGAAATCGAGAAAAAAGTCTCATCATGGTTTAAATTCACCTATCACCCGATGTTCAGACAATTCTATAGATGGCTTTATCGAATACAAACCAACGAAGAAGGATTGAAACGCAGACACGAGGCTAGTTTGACGATGAAACCGGTGGATTACGATGACGCAATGAGAAAAACACCATTTCCAGCTCCAGCCTTTCTCGAAGGCTATCTCGCTTATGCTTATCACCTCGACACACTGATGGGATCCACCGATCATTATAAGGAATTCGAAGACATGATGTGGCACTACACATTGCCAACTGTACCAGCCGAAATACTCCTTAAACTCAATCGAACCAATTCCACTACCACAGCTAGTTCCATGTTGACCAAAATCATTTCTTCTGCGAGTCCTCAGAGTCGCGTTAAACGTCACATTAATAACTGGCTTCAAATGGAGGACGCATTGATCTCAGATTGTCATCACAAACGAGGCAACGATCCACAATTTAGAAACCCTATGGAAATGAGCTCGGCCGACATAACAAAAAAATCGTCTAGAAAATCATTCCTAAGCCTTATACAGAGTATTAATTCTATACACGAAGAAGAGGAAACATTTCAAACTTCCAACTCACCTTTAATCACGCCTCATAATCAAACACAAAATCGCATAAAACTTCCAAATCAAATTGATCTCGAAATCAATCATAAATATAATTCATATAAATTTTCAATATCTTTTTCACCATTTTTAAATATCAAAATACGCAATGTAAACAGTATCAATGCTTCTCATATACATAAAAAATGCAGAAAAAAACGTTCGATAAATTCTTCCGATATGTCATCATTTGAAAGTCACGTCTCACCTCATAGTCGTCGTCCCAAATCTAACGAAAAATTCGTAGTATTTTCTTCCAACGAAACTGACATTTTTGGAAATCAAAACATAGGTATGATGGCAGATATACAAGGTATGGGTGGAGGTATGGGGAACTATTACAGAGCCCTATACGAGGACACCCTACAAGGAGAAATATACCGTAGAAAATATCTTTCACAATCGACCAGCACCTCCACAACCACTACTTCATCTCCCGTTGAAAACCACACTGTACCTGAAGATCAACGAAATCTTAAAAGCATCCTAGATCATTACTTTTCAACTGCCATTCATCCTAAACATTTCGAAGCGTATAAATGGTACCATGCGATGAAGCATGATAAGGTAGGATACAAGAAACGAATGAAAACAGCATCTGCAGTACATGTGGATTACGAGTTGGTGTTACAAACAACACCTTTTTTGTTACCTCCTCATTTACGCAACCTCTACGCGGAAATTCGCGAGCAAGAACGTGCCATTGGTTCGACAGCTCATCATATTCGAGCTCCAATTGAAATTTTGTCATCGCAAACTACATGCAAAACTCATCCACTTACATCGAAGGGAATTGAAAATACGACGGAACCGAGAAGTAAACGTCAAGCAGAATTTTCACCCATGGAATATCAAACAACCATTCGTAAAGATAATGGCGAGCTTTTGACTACTTTAGAAAATTTCTTCAAAATTATCATCGATCAGCATTACATTGAATTTTTTTCTTGGTTATACGAATTAATGAATTACGAAGAAGACGCTGCAGATGAAAATCTACTCGATTTTGGTCCACCGCCTTCGGATGATTCAGACGATATCTCACTAATCAATACACCATTCCCTGTGCCACCCCAGTTCACCCATGTATTCGATAAAATTTACATCCAGTACTTGGAAAATAAAAATTGCACCGCAGCGACAAAACGTTCATCAAAAATTGCCTCTTCGACATCTCCGATACCTCCTTCAACTACCACCGGCTCATCAAATGAGGACAGCGATTACAGCTACGATACACTTCCGCCACTACTCGCCTTGGATAGCGATTCTGACGACTCGATAAGGGTCCGTCGTGCGGTCGAAATAATCCTACTACCGCAAGAGACGACCACCAAACGGACCACCAAACGACGAACCAACATGACGCGAAAATTCTCATTTAAATTCCGGTCACCAAAATCAACAACGATAAATACGTACGATTTGATGGTCAGCGATATCAGATACAAAGCGCAACACATCGAGGAATACGAAAAATATATTAAAAAATTGGGAATGTATTTTTTAACCACCATCGTTCCGCAATATGTTGACTTCTTCCAATGGTATTACAGACGCATTAGAGAGGTAACTTATACACCACTACCGCCTATATCACATCCTAGTGGAACCTACTCACAGCCTTTTTTTGTACCTTTTGAATATACAGGTGTGTTTTCTAACCTGTATCACCCTAAACACCTTAAAGAAATCATGACGACGCAGTTCCTCGATCATTTATTCGAATACTACGACGCTCATCCTAATTTCAAACATAGAGGAAGAAAGATCAAAATTAGAAAGAATTTCACTTGGCCTTATCAAAAAAAGTTGCTGCTTTTGGAGAAGAAAAAATCATCATTGACTACGCCGATATCGATATCGTCGCTTGATACGTCAACTTGAATCTTTTTTTCTTATTTTAAATCGCGATTAGTGTTCCTTTGCATTGAGGAAAAATTAATGTGTTGCTATTTAAATGATTTTTTTTTTCAATTTCTTCGGATAATTGAACATGAAAATTTTTTATGGATATTTCATTTAATCTAATATGGACAGTATTACTTTTGAAAATTTTTCTCGTCGGTGGCCCAGTTTTGTTAAGTGTAAAATTTCCAAATTTCTTCAATTTCAATTATTGCTATAAGCTATACCTTGACGATGATTTTCTATTTTAATTCCATTTTCGTCGATTTTTTTTTTTTGCAATAATGTCACCACATTGTCAATATTGTTTTCGTTTATGATTCAATATATGTATCAAATTTTTTTTACCAATTTTTCTGATTTGTTTTTCAATGGAAATTGATACCGTAACAGAAATCAAGACTGAATGATATACTCGCCCATGAATTTTCGTAGTTCAATTACAAAAAATAATGAAATACGTTTCAGTATCCTCATTCAATCATTCTCCCCCTCACCATCACCAAAAATTTGTATTCACTAAGAAACACTTTCTCGGTCGATTATAAAGAAAATCCTAGCAAGTGGCGATTTCAGCTACTTATTCGGCTAGACTATTTAAAATTTTTACCAATTTTACAAAATGCACAATATTTTTAAAATTTTCAAGATTTATTCAATTTTAAAAATTGATTCAATTTCTAATTTTTTTTTCAAGTTTAAAGGTGACCAAAATTCCAATTCATCAAATTATGTGTTTTAGCCAAAAATTTTCAAATTACGAAGATTTTATAAATTCTTAAAATGAAAAGAAATTAATGAACTTCAAAAAATTATTCATCAACCGCACTATACGCAGGATCATTCATTATAGATACTCTGAAGTATAAATCAAACTATTTGGTTTCGAGAAACCTGAAGTGGAAAGTAGAACCGACTGATTAAAAAACCTGCAGTGTAGAGAAATAGTGATAAAGGAGGGTAATTTAGATATTTATCAAATTAGAAATGATTTCAAAATTGAAAAATAATATGATAGTAGATCGAATAAAATCGATACTCTCAGTTCCTTATTAACCTTCTCAACATAAAAAAACAAAAATTGAACTAAATCACCGCGAATACCGATTGATCGATCGACTCAACTTTCTACAACCGAAGTAACTCTCAAAGACGCGACAAGGCTACCTCATATGACCACCAAGACATTTTGACAAAAATGAAATTCAATTCTTTGCAGGTATGCTCATTCTTAACCTGGGCTCGTTGCTTTTATTACAACACAACCGTCGTAAATAAATCCCTATGTGATAACTTGATCACTTATTCCAACGGTAACCCGGAACTCTGCTTATTCGAACAACCCAACCGTACTGAACACAGTTTTCTCGGCATAGAAAAAATTATACATCATTTGCAACCAGTTATCGCAAAATTTCGAAGACGTGGTGGCGAATTAACATACCTAATCTCAAATTCGTCTCTACCCAAGACAGCCTATAACAAATTCCTGAACATATTTCGTCTAAAAACTACGACAATGAAGAGACTTAGCCGGAGTAACAACGCAACTAATACAACAATGTACTACGTTCCATGGAGTCCCACAGGTCGATGTCGCAGAAAAACTGGCATTTGGGCTTTTTTACCTGAAATGCCAAAAATTCCAAAAATGCCGAAAATTGTGAAAAGGAAAATAAAAGCATACTGGAATGAGTTTTTGAGGAGAATTTTGTTGAAATTGAAAACGGGAGAGATTACCTTGCCCACTTTACCCATCCCTGATTTAGAATCATTTTTTGAAGAGAGGCGTACTCGTAGCGTTCATACGAGGCCTACTTTCCCAGAACCTTTTGATCATATTGGATTGACAACAAAATCATTTGGGAGGAGATTAATAGAAAGAATATTTTAGGTAGAATTTTTTCATCTCTTAAAAAAATTTACGGGTTTATACGAAGGCGTAATAAAAATAAAATTAAAATTATCGTTCACCAAAATCTATGTAGATATCCTCTTTGAATGTACATTTCGATAATTTTATACACTTCGAAATGCCAGAGCTTCCTTAATTGAATGAAACGTTGATTTCAGGTGTTACTATGGGCATATCATATGCTAACTTATGGAACACCATATGAAAATCAACTACTAGAAGATATAAAATTATCGAGATTGGCAGATCATAATTTATACCGATCTAACGAATACGTTCACATTACTCAAGATATAAACTCAGATATAAACGAAAATTGCAATAAAACAATCCTTGTAGAAAATACACGAGCTCGATTTAGTGAAAAAGTCAACTTCAGAGGTGGCATCTTCGATTTCCACTGTTCCGAAAACCTATCTCGCTATCAACGATCAGCACCAACCAAATCAGAGAACGACACAATTTCAGAATACTTCAAAGGAATCACAATCGAACCTCAATACTACGAATTTTACAAATGGTACTACAAAAACATTCAAAAAACACCACCTGAAAAACTTCTCCAGCAAATCGCGAAAGATCAGACCTTCGAACCTGTCGTACCTACGAACACTCCATTTCCAGTACCTCAACAGCATCACAACCTCTACTCTTGGTTACTTTTGCAAAAAGATATTCTGCCTCCAAATGCAACCGAAGCAACGTCAAATACATCGACAACCATCGAGCTAGCTCAAGAGACCAAATCTAATTTCATTACAGAGGACCTGATTACAATAGATGGTAAGCTCAAGTCGACGTTAGAAAATCACTTCACCGAAACTATCGAACCAAGATACGAATCATTTTACAAATGGTTATACCATGCTTTGAATAACGGTACGGAAAACCTATACTATAAAAATAGGGAATGGATAAACGACTTCCATTTCTCACCAGCTGCTTCCCTGACCAATACTCCGTTCCCTTTACCTTCCAAGCATCAAGCTTTGTACGAATGGATCTCGTTTCAAAGAGCCAATGTTACCACAACGACGCCCGGAAGACGAGTCAAAAGAGTTAAACGAGATTTAGAAACGACAATGGATGGCCAGTTCAAATCAACGTTGGAACAATTTTTCACAGAGACAATCGAACCACAATACGAACCATTTTACCAATGGTTGTATCGTGCTTTGAGAAATGGAACCGATAGTGTACCTTCTAAAAACGAGGAATGGATGAACGACCCCAATTTTACTCCTTGTCCTGAAGACTTTCTAACCAATACTCCTTTCCCGATTCGTCTCAGGCATCAAGCTTTATACGAATGGATCTTATACAAAGCGGCGAACTCTTCGAGTACAACTCCTGAAGCAGAAGGCAGCAAAAGGGTAAAACGAGACCTAGCTACGACTCCCATGGCACAGGATGATATCAACCAAGTGCAAAATTATTTCACCGATAAAACTATCCAACCTGAGCATCGCAACTTTTACAAATGGTTTTACGACGTCATAAAGAAAGAAAACAAATCGCCCCAAGAATTACTCGATCAATACAGCACCTTCTCTACATCGAACCCATCACAATCAACCCCTTTCCCCATTCCTTCCGAATACCAGAAATTATACGAATGGCTTTCATCCCAAAAGGATGCGGAATCTGCGAACCAAGACCTTCTAAAAAAGGATCTAGAAAACCATTTCACCGAAACCATCGAACCTCAATACCTCTCCTTCTACAATTGGCTGTATAAAAAATTAGATAACGGTAAAATTAGCATATATCAAAAAATAAGCGAATACATAGACGATTACTTTTTCAAAATTGTTCCTGAAATTACCAACACACCTTTCCCTATACCATACAAATACTGGGCCTTGTTTGACTGGATCCGCCATCCTAGGCTAAATATGACACGAAAGACGAAAATATACAGTACTCCGCCAGTCACACCCGATCTAGCCACAGCAGGCGAGGCAAATTTAACCCCCGATGTGGGTGACCTGGATACATACAAACCAACAGTGGTTGAGGATCGATTAAAATTGGGAATCAGACATTTACTCGAGAGACACTTCACCGAAACTATCGAACCGCGTTTTGAACAGTTTTATAAGTGGTTATACGAGGAACTAGATCAGGGGAAGATTGACCTGCATCAAAAAGTAGGAGAATGGATTAACGACCCTGACTTCGATCCTTCGGAGCAGCTGACCAATAAACCATTCCCGATTCCTTACAGACATCAAGCGCTTTACGAATGGATTCTGTATAAGAAAGGCAATCCCACCAAAGGTCCTAGTCCAACTATTCCAACAGTCGACTACGATGGTATCTTTGACTTGAGACGTCGCAAACGTGAGATCAATATTAACCCCTATGGAGCAGATGCACAGCCATAATACGAAGAGCACCTGTTACAATTGATTATGCAGCCAGAACAGCACTCTATCCAAAACAGATCATGTGGAACATGAGCAAATATTTCAGAGAAATCACAAAGTCAAAATTTCAGATAAGCAACATTTCCTCCAAATATCAAGAATTTTATCTTCTGTTTTACAAAAACAGTCCCTACATTAGAAACTGAAGAAAGTTGATTTTTACATTAACAATACAATTTTTCTGATTCCTCCAACTCATAAAAAACACTTCTGTAATGTACGAGTAAATTTTCTAGAGCAAATCATGAAATCTACCTATCTCCATTTTTGGCTACGACTCGATAATCATTTTCATAAATTATGCAAAATATTCAAATTATTTATAATCTCTATTACCTAATTTTATTCTAACCAAATGCTTAATTTTTACATTAAAAATTTTTCCAATCGGATAAAAAATTTCTGATTCAGTTTATTTCCAACAAAGATAATAAAATCTCGTATAAAATTCTGAACTGATTCCAAACAGAATTGAAACTGTTCGCAGGTTTTCTTGTACACATTCTTTATCGGCATTTTGCTAGTCCGAGGCGATTTCATAAATATCCGCGGAGGTTACCACACTTTCTCTCCAGCCAACTCGTTAGAAGCAGTTAAAAAACTATTCGCTACAATACCTCCCCAATACGAGCAATACTACAGATGGCTGTACAGGAAAGTAAAACATGGTCATATGTTGGTTCGTCAATTCCTAAGTAAGCTTCATCCCAAAAACGCCCCAGACGAATTAAAAAACCTTACCAATACTCCATTCCCTGTACCCCCCGAACACTGCTACATTTACGAGCAATTACAAGACACGACGACGACCACAGAAGACCCGGTTGAATTTCAAAAAAAAGTAGATGCTCATTTTAGAAACGGATATGCTCCCGAATATGCGGAATTTTTCAGGTGGTTGTATAGAGTACGGTTTGATGACGAAGGAATGGAGAGAAGGAATATAGTGATGGAATATTTGACTCAAGTTACTTACGATGAATTCGTTCGTTATACTCCGTTTCCAGTTCCGGAGAGGTTCCGAAATTATTTCGCGTATGTGAATGCCGTTGACAGGACTATAGGTTCGACCGAACATCATTATTGGTATTGGAAAACAGCGTCGACGAGAAGCATGTGAATTAAATCCAATTATGGTAGTTTTGATCTGGATCTGGAACATAATATCAAAATTAAGATGATTAGAAAATTATTAGATAAATAAAATTATAAAATTTGATACGCCTAATTATAAATAAATAATGAAGGTTACAGGGAGATTTTTTCTACTCAGAAAGACT
This sequence comes from Trionymus perrisii, assembly GCA_900050545.1. Lineage (NCBI taxonomy): Eukaryota > Metazoa > Arthropoda > Insecta > Hemiptera > Pseudococcidae > Trionymus > Trionymus perrisii. The sequence goes on along the minus strand of FIZV01038057.1, from coordinate 736 downwards.
CAATTTTTCGAGAAAGTATAAATCATATATTTCACTTTTTTTTTTTTTTTGGAATGAGCATTTCTTTCAAAAAATAATAATAGTCCTAATAATAATAAAAGAAAAAAAACTGAGAAATTTATTTTCGAAATTTTCTGAAAATTATCTCGAAAAAATTAATTCTGTAATTCTGTTTTATTATTTTATCATGCAATTTTCAAAATTTTCATTGAATTTTTTCTTTTTAGAAAAAAATAACAAAAACTATTCATTTTTTGATTTTACTCCAAGATCAATTTTTTCCAAATTCGATTAAAAATATGTAATTCTCAAACTGTATTTTGTCAAAAAATCATTTTTTAAAGTGTTATTAAAAAATCAACAAATTTTTATTAGATAATCACAATTTTCTACCTATATTTATGTATTTTTACGAAAAGTAGGGGCATAATAAGAGAGAAAGTAAATTTAATTATTCACTTTTCTGCAATACAACAGATTAAAAACAATAAAAAAATTTTGGGTAACATGAAAAAGTCTTAAAAAATTTTGGAAAATTATTAAACGCGACTTTTTTTGAAAATTATTCCAAAAAAAATTAAATTCTAATCAAATCAATCAAGTATGGATTTTTTACAATTTTTATCAAAATTATTTTCGAGCACAACTTTTTTTTAAATGTTGTTAAAAAAAAAAAAAAAAAAAAAAAAAATTAAAAAAAAATTTCTCAAAAATTTTAAAAAAAAGAAAATTTTTT
>FIZV01037977.1:0-18470 GCA_900050545.1 Trionymus perrisii | reverse complement strand
GGCCATTTTTACAATAGCCGTTTCAAAATTGCCAAATTTTTGAAAAATTTGATGTTAGAAATTTTTTCAAAAATTCTTTTTTTTGGTATCTATTGAGATATTGTATTATAATTTTGTGAATCATTTTTTTGGACATTTTTTACTACAAAATTATTCAAAAATTAAATTTGGAAATTTTTTTGAAAAATTTATATTAACTTCAAAAGTTTAATCTCAGAAAACTTTTTTTTAGTGCGTTTTGACCCTTTAAACATTTCTTAAAATTGAACTTTGGAAAACTTTTTGAAAAATTCTTCATTTTTGAAGTAAGTATATTTAAAAATATTAATTTCGAAAATGATTGTGTTACCTTATATTTTAACAATTCAAAATTTTTGAAAATTTCGTTATTTTTTTTACAATCAGTTTTGAAATATCAATTCATAAATTAATTACTCTTTGACCATTCCAAATTTTTGAAAAAATTTTGCTCTGAAGATCTGTTGAAAAAATGCCAATTTAATATATTTTTTTTGACATTTTGAATATTTAATAAAAAAAAATTAATTCTAGGAGAAATATTAAACTTTTGTACACCCAGAATTTATTGAAAAAATATTGAAATGTCAAAAAACAATATTTTCTGTGTATCTCACGGTTTTCTTAATTTAAATTTTGTCCTTTTTTGAAAACATAATATTACTTCCTTTTAAAATTTCGTAAAAATTTCGTAAATTTCGTACGTGGGGTGGGGTTCCTAACATGTCGCCATTTTGGTATTTTAAAAGAAAATTTTAAAAATTTTAAAAATGAGCGAATTTGATACAAAATTACATTGATAGTGTATTTAGAAGTTTTTGACAATAACCTGCCAGGAAAAAAATTTTCAACCAAAAATAATAATTGTAAAGGCAAAGATGATGAAAAAAAAAACAGTTTTTCGCATTTTTGGTCGTCTTCAACGATACAAAAAAAAATGAAAATTGTAAAAAAGGATTGGTTACCAATTAAAATTTTTAAAATTATTAGGCATTCAAATTTTTTTCTAAAGGATTCTAATGTACTTACGTATAATATGATTATTTTTTTAAATTTTGTACTTTTTTTTTTACACGACAAATCTTTAAAAAAGTAACTCAAGTTACTTTTTTTGGCCATTTTCGACGAAATAGTAACAAAAAGTAACTTGCAAGTTAAATAGTAACAAAGTTACTTTTCAAGTAACAGAATTGCATGCCTGGAAGGGGGAAAACCTTGAATTTTTCGAATATTGGACAAAGCTGCCCCCTGCTGCTCTTTCGGTCCAGCCTTGACGCCTTGACTGCTTTTCAGAATCTTCAGATAAATCTTGGATTGAAAATGGGTTCTTTGAAGAAATGAACCACAAATGATGAATGCTAGAAAATTTTTCCAATTCAGATCCAATTCAGATTAAGAATTCGACTTATTGGATTTTGTTTCCGGATTCTGCGAACTACACTGTCTTGCATACCCGTAAGGATGGTTCTAAATTTCCAAAACCAATGCTCAGCCAGTACTAATCGATCAATTTTTAGAAAAGTTGGCTTAGTAATTCGCACGTGTCTATTGCTACTCGAAAAACAACCCAAAAATTGCCAATTTCAGTACACAAAGTGCTTTTGTTCGAGTGGTAAGCAGGACGGTTTTCTTTGGCAGTAATTCTAACGACGCGTCGTTATCGATATCCGAACAAATTGAAAAAAAAAGTTGGAAAATTTTGCCACTGTGGCGCAACGGAAGCGCGAAAAATCGAATTATTTGCACATCAAAGAGCAGAGGACGCGCCATGCCACAGCGTCGTTTATAGTTTTCATATCAGCTATGCATCTTTTATGGCTGGTTCTCTGCAAAGTACCTCTACCCATTTACCGCGAACTGCTATTTATTTTTTCCTCCTTCTCTCTCTGGCCCTCGCGTCTTTGGCTCTGACTCTCTTTTACTTCTCATTGCACAAAACCACCGCATCAGCATGCTTACATGGTCGTCGTCGCCACCGCATGCGTACCCGTTTCATCGTGGGTACCTACATGAATATAATATATAATGCACGCCCACCCACACACATACACTAGCATCTAGAGAAGCTGGAGCTGCATGTGTATTGTGTACGGTACGAAGCGTGGTATACTCGCACTTACCAACGCCAGCGCGTTAACCGTATTAGGTGCAAATTAATTAAATTGCTTCTCTCGTTTATTCTCGTCTCCTTATTGGCCCCGCAATTAAAACTTTCCGCATAGTGGAAAAACCTTTGCATTGCCTCCACCGTTCCCCGCCCGCCACTGTCGTCTCGTAGATTTGCAGCAACCAGCCACCAGCTAAGCTCCGTACCCTAAATTTTGATCGGACGTCCCCTAAGATGCTAGAGCGTATGCGCGTTCCATCGATCCGCCGTCGCTGCCACCAGGCTCGTAATTGTCGTGCAGCTAATATAGCCTGTTTATTTTCCTCTTTCTCTCTCTCTATTTCGACGTTTCGCCTTAAATAATGCACACGCATACCGCACCGTTGAACACTGTTTTATACGATACACGCACCGGCGTTGGCTTCCACTTCGGCAACACCTTCATTCCAACCCTTACTGTACGTATTAGGTACTGTGCATACGTAGGCAGCTAAATTCGTGTTCGCATACCTACATTGTCGCACCTCCGAGTCGAGCCGCCGCTCGCACCCTTCTCGCTCCGTAATACCCTCGTCAAGGTCACCAATTATCAATACTTCTTCTTTCCTAAACACGTCACCGACCCTACTGTCTACGAAGGATACCGGTAATAAGGCAGAGCTCAGGGTCTGGAAATTGTCGAGTGAGACGTATACAACAATGGTTTATGTTCAATTTCGGATAAAATTTGTTTTCAATCACCTCACCACGAATATACAGGAACCTCCTCATAAATAAACCAACTTTGATAATTCCAGCTTTTCATTCAGTACATTACATATGATAGAATTTCGACATTCATAATATTATGGCGTTCATATCAGTAGTGAAAGAATGATTTTTGTTGAAATTTCAATAAAAGTGGTAAAAAAATCAATAATGTTCAAAAAATCCTCCTGGGGAAAAATTATTCATTATTTTATTTTTGAAACTTGAATTTGAAATCAATTTTCCTATAAAAAATTCGAGTTTCAACTTTTTCAAGAAAACCGAAGGACTTATCAATTTTCGTTGATTTTTCGGAGAGTGGTTTTCTGAAAATTTTGAGAAATTGGTAAAAAAGTAATTTTTGAAGAAATAAAGTTCCTGTAGACACCATGGTATTACTTCCTCAAAAAATTATTTTATACACCACGGGTGATCCCCTCCAGTAGACCCCCTGACACCTGTTTTTAATGCAGGGGACATCCTGGAAAACATGGAAATGGGATACATGTTTCCTAAAATGAAAGTTGGGGTACTAACAAAATTACGATAAAATTGATGGGTAGATCCAAAAACTCCAAGTATAGAAAACTCTCCAAGTATGAGTTTAGATAAAAAAAAATGGTCATAACAAAAATTAAAATTCATAGTAAATAAAATTCGCAATAAAACAAGTTATATTCATTTTATGTAAAAAGTGAAAGGGTGGTGCAAAAGCACATGTCAGAATGAAGACTGCCCCATTTCTGCAAATAGCCAAAAAAGTCCTATCTTTTCCTCCTTTCGACAAACAGGTGTAACACGCGCGAACCTTGAACCCTCTCCTTAAAATTCTGATAACTTTGAACCTCTACAGAGTGACTACTGGGTCATAGTCTTCAAAAAAAGGAACTCCTAACCTCAAAAAAAAAAAAGTCTTGGAAAAATGAACCCTTGAATCGTGAAAACCCTTTAAAAATGAACTTCTCACTTCAAAAAAAAAATATAAAAAAATAACGCGCTATTCATTATTTTCTACAAGTTAATTTTTTTCCAGGAACAGGTAAAATAGTTTTTTTTTTTTAATATACCACTGTGAGGTTGGAGGCTCAAAAAGGGACTAGAACTTCTGTATATTAATTTTATATTATTTAGTACCCCTAGCTTTTTTTTTTTTTGATTTTTGAGAAATGGGTAGGGCTTGAGAGGCACCATATGAAACTCATTTAGGAGAAAAATATGAAAAACACATTATTTTCTCATTAAAAAAAAACACTGCAGGGCGAGAGCAACGAAAATGAAAAAATTAGTAGTTTCATTATTTATTTTCGTTTCACTCTGACGAGGGGGTGGGGAAGAGGAAAATTGATCGATTTTGGGTGGGAATTTTTACGGAAATCAGTGATTTTGAACAAAACAGACATTTAAAAATAATTAATTAACAAAGGTGCATAAAATCAAAAACTTTTCTCAAGTGAGACTGAGTATTGATGAACTTCGTTCCATTTTAAAGATAGACGGTTTTACGGTTCGTGTTGTAGGCTAATCAAATAGAAACAATAATTATTATTATATTATTATTTGTGAGAGTCAATTCTCTACTTAGGTATATTTCTCTAAAATAACAATGTATAAAAAAGTTGTAATAAGGTTGGAAAAAATTCAAGGGATGACTTCCCCTAATTCCAATTGGAAATCGCCACTGTCACCTCGAATTCTTTTTCGAGTTGCAAGAAGCTACCTGATTTTACAAAAATTCGTCGAACTGAAAATTATTAATTCTGTCGATGAATCACCACACCTTAGGGAAGAAACCAACCTGGCAGAGCCGGCGTTATGCGATCCGGTAGTTGCATACGCGTGTACTATGTGCTCACAGCTTGTATTGCACGGTATTGGATATTGAGCATGACTTTACATGAACACGTAAGCGAGTTAGTCGAGAATCGAATATACGTACAGTCGTACACATACCATAAGAATGGAACCGGTTCGCTGCGCTGAGCCGCCAAATAATACCCGGTTACGTGAATTTCATTTGGAAATTTAAAAAAATATTTTTTCTTCGCTTTGTGTTTTACCATCTAGCTGTGGTTTTCGATTCCTTCGGCATAGACATGACGCAGCCAGGTAGGTATTAGGTAGGTTAGGTACTCGCTACTTATACGAACGCTCGAAATAAACACTTACACATGCACAGTGCACACGCCATGATCGTCAAGCGAGGCGGCAAGGTTTACCAAATCATCGATGAGAACAAACTAATCAAGGTCGCGTGTGAACATTATACAAGAAACGACGTCATCCTCCATTCCAGTATTTCTATAGCTCTTGTTATTTCGGCAGATTTGCCACTTATTACGACGCCGGGACATTCGCGAAGCAGGAACCGAAACCCACGTTTGCAGATTGATCTTAATACGCATTCACACAAGTTTTTTTTTTTTTTTCTTTTTTTTTTTCTAACGATCGAATAATCATGCCATATATCACAGATGTAACAGAATACGTAGTACACGAAGAACCAGCTGTGAAGATAAATCCAACGTACATATACTAGGTATGGGCGCCAGCAGAAATTTCTCATGAGGTAGTAAGAGAAAAATCTGAGGAGCATAGTTTTACCTTAAGTAATATAAGATTACTCGAATATTTATGAATTTTTCAAAATAATACCACTTTGAAATTCCATCAATTTTTAAAAAAATTCCAATGTTTAAAATTAAAAAAAAATTTAATGTCACTAATTTTCTAATAAGCCTCAATTTTTTAGATTCTTCAATTTTATTTCTCAATTACTTGATTTTTCCTTTTTAAAAAAATTTTCAATATTCATTTTTTTTTTTTTTACTTTTTTGACATTTAAAAATTTTTCTAAGACCAACTAATTTTTTTTAACCCCTTAAAATTTCAAAAATTTTCAATTTTGTAAAATTACGTATTATAAGTTTTAAAAAAAATTTTAAAAATTTTCAAGTTTTTTATATTGTTTTAAAGTTTTTCAATTATTCTATTTTTTATAATTTTTCATTTCTTCAAAGGTACAATATTTTGGGATTTTAAAAAAAGTTTTAGCAAATTTAGATTTTCAAAAAAAATTTAATCATTTCAGATTTTAAAAATTTTAATTATTCAACTTGTTAAACTTTTTCACTCCGAAAAAAACACTAATTTTCAAATGCAATTAATTTTTTCAGGTTAAACTTGTTTATTGAATGTTCCAATTGCCTGACTATTCTTAAGGAATTTCAAAAAAAAAAAAAAAATATGTGGTAGCAGTCGCTACCTTCGCTACCCCCTGTGGGCGCCCATGATACTAAATGTAGTGTGTAGTGTACCGTACCTGTGTGTTCAACACACATTACCTACAAATATGCCTACAAAACAGAACATTTCAACATTCAGTAGACTAGAAAGAAGCCAAAATTACCTTCAGTTCTTTCATCCATGCAATAACATTCATGTCATACTGTTATTTTTGCGGTAGGGTAAGGACTGATAAGGTGAGTGATTATCTTCAAAATGACTCACACTCAATGTTTGCATTAATTTGAAACGAGCTACATACGCACATCACATACATAAATTACATACATACGTCAAAAACTCTCCGGCGAATTGTTCGCCTTATCAATTGTCACGTGCTCGACTTGACGTACTTTTTTTCCACCAATTATTGATTTTTTTTACCTACAATTTTTTTTGTAGTTGAATTTTTTTTTCAATTTTTAAAAAATTCCTGCAAATCATAATTTACCTAATTATAAAAACGATGAAATTATTATTTAGTACCTATTTTAAAATTGAAAAAAAAATTAAAACTTGATATTCCATTTTTTTTTTCTGAATCACATAAAATTGAAAAAATTACGAGTTCAACCTTTGGCCTTTAAGAAATAAAAATCAAATTCAAAGTTGAGGTAATAAATAAGCTAATTTTTCCGAAAAATTATAAAATCAAAAAAATCTCGAAAGTCAGTCCACTGGAGTGAAATGTGCACCTAACCTTTTTGCCCGTCTTTCAGAGTACTAGACAAAAATTGAACTACATATTTCAGGTATCGACTGTATTTAAACTTTGAAGGAGGAGTTTTGAAAATTTCGAGAACCGGCTAACCACGATATCCATCATTTTTTTTGTAGGTCTTTTCAAGTGCTATGAAAAAGATCATAAATACAGCTGTTATGCGTCTACTCTACTCGAGAAGTCACCGGGGTTCGAACATTTTTATCGCAAATATCTTCAGAGATGTTTCATTTATTTTGTCCAAAATCAATCGACTTTTTTTTTAGTTAAGTCTTCAATTCTCATAAAAATTCCAAAATGAAAAATCAGTCAAGTCAGAACCGAATGAAGCTTGAAAATTGGAAAATCGATGAAAGAAAAAAACCAGGCCTTGACAAACATACGCACAAGTAAACAACAGGCAATTACCTAAATGAAACATTCAATTTCAAACGCATCATTTACTCGACTAATTTTTTCAAAAAATCATTTGTAAATAAACCTCACTGAACGGCGGATCACCCTTCACGATTATTCCAGATGAGGAAGAGTACCCTTGGTTATTTTTCATACTTATACCACCTACCACGTATTAAAAAATGACACAACCCGCCCTGCAAATTGCCATACTTTTTCAGAATCGAGAAAACTAGCCAGCCACTGACTGAGAGGTCAAAGTCAACACGCATTTACCGCATTATCAAACTACCACACAGACACACGCACAGGTACCCTATCAGTTAACCCTTTTCGTTGGACCATCATCGTCGCTCGAAAGTGTAACAAATTTTGACCAAGTTTTTCGACTGCCGTGACGATGACGCCGACCGCCAATATATCACTCCAATACACTCGGTACCACCATAATACACGACACACGATCTACCCTGTGTTTCTTTTGCCACCGTCACGTACCATTTCGGAATTCTCATTTCACCGTAGCACCCATCGTTGTGCACCCTTCATTACCTACCTTCACCTATACACCTCTTTTCTTTTTCTTTCGCACACAACACACATAATATAGGCTACGACGTCACGTAAACCGCACAATATCGGTCGCGTGTTTGATAACACCTATAATATTCGAATCGAACCAGCGCCACAGTTTTTTTTTCGTTACACCTAGCGTGGATATTATTTCGACTGAAATATCGAACAAAATATACGTACGTACAATATGCGATTACAAACACGTATAAATTACGTGTATTATGTCTACACTGCTCCCCGTTCACCCTTGGCTCGTCCCATCGAAAATAGTACATTTTTATAATTCGCTTATCGTGGAATCGAGTTGCTTGTTCGACAGACGTGAAAATTCCTATAAACGACGTCCTGATTTCAGTCCACCAATATAATGTTGGTTTCTTCAAAAAGAACCTTTCCCAGAGTATCTAATGGTACTGCTGATAATGCTTTTTCAAAAATTCAAACTCAAGCAATAGTCCTGCTTCAAGGTTGAAGGTTTTGCTTTTTTTCAAATAGCGAAAATTGAACAATAGGTAATTTTACGAACTTCAAATATTCAAGTAATTAATATTTAAAAAACCGTTAGTGACAATCAGTTTTTAAAATTTATACAATTTCGTAGAAATCTTTGAAATTTAAAGAAAATTTAAAATTTTCGTAATTTATTAATTTTTATAAATTTTCAAAATTTTCAAAACCTATTAAAAAATTAAAATCCGAATGAACTTGGAATTTAGATTAGTTTTCAATTTTAATAAATTTTTAAAATTTTGATAATTTTTAAAAATTGTTGGAAATTTGAAAATTTTTATAGAATCTAAACTTTGGCAACTTCTCAATTTTAAATAATTTTTGAAAATTGAAAAATTTCTAAAACTTGAAAAAAAACCAAAGTTTAGAAAATTTCAAAAAAATCCGCATTTTAGCGAGTTACAGATTTTAATAAATTTCTGGAATTTGGACAAATTTTCGAGTTAATAAAGACTAAAACTTTGAAAACTTTTCAAAGTACTTATTTCCTACTAAAAAAAAATTAAAACGGAAAAATTTAGTGAAAATTAATATTTGAAATTTGGTAAAAATTTATAATTTTCAAAATTTCCTAAAAATTTAATCACTTGTGGAAAAACTTTTGAAATTGGGAAAATTTTTATAAAAATTAGGATTTCAGTAGATTCGATTCTCAGTTTTATAAAATTTTCAAAATTGCGAAAATATTCAAAATTTGATAAAAAACAAAATTTAGAATTATATCATTTTTCAAGTTTATAAATTTTAACACTTTTGATACAAAAAATAAAAAAGTGCGTTATTGAAATTTGGAACATTTTCAGTTTTGAAACAGTCAAATGGAAGATTCTGCAAAAGTTCTATTTTTTGGAGAGTTTGAGATTTTGTCGTTTTTCGTTTTCAATTGACTAGGTAATGAATGCAATACCAACTTTTCGACAGACTGTTGTCTTGCATCATCAAAAATATACAATTTAGTTAATTTTTTTCAAGATGTGAAAAATAATATCGAAATCTGCTTTTTACTGCGAATCTTCAAATTTTGTATTCATTTCGCACTAACAAATAATCATTTTGTACATCAACGAGGGTCAGCAATCGAGAAATCGAGAAGAGATTCTTTTGGTATCTACGTAATTTGCAAATCGCTTTCGTACACGTGCTTGGATGGCGTTAAGACGTCTTATTATCAACCAATCATCTCGCGATAATTCTACTCTCCTTTTCAATCGTCCTTATTCGTAATTATAAGTGGGGTTTTTCTTGTATTATGCTCGTATCTACATAATTTCACTTTTTTTTTTTTGGTAAAGTGTTCTCAAGAAACACAATGCAAACTCATTCAAAGTTCGGCCACGAGTTGAAAATTCGCGTCGTAAATAAAATCCATGCTGCGTATTTCGACCTCTCATCAATATTCCACTTTTCAAAACAATTTTTTTTTCCACTCGCAAAAGTATTTTCGCTCGAAGCTTTAAAAGAGAATGAAAGAAAAATGAATTTGAAAACGACGTAGATTCCGTTTCTCTATGCGACACACGTTACACCTTGTAAGGGACAAACAAGACACATACTGTATTTTCAATTCGATAATTCGTTTCGTTGCGCACCCCCTTCTGGGCCTTCCACCTTCACTGTCACACCGGTAACATTTATCAAAAATTCGTATAAATAAATTTGACAACCTGTTTACTTCATTCAAATCATTTTTTTGTACGGTAACCGTCGCCACTGTTGACATTGCTAAGGTGGGATGTATTTGTATGCACCGTATAAGGTCGACCTGGTCCTCACTTTCAGACATCTTGTGCGGGCCAATTACTTTACTTCTAATCACAAGAAGTAGAGTATTCCAAAGAAAAATAAGCGACTGGTGCACATTTTTTGGAAACAACGTTCGTGCGTATACGTCTGTGTAGGTAGAGGTACTAGATAGGTATAGGTACTTTGCAACGTGATCTTGTTTCGTGTCATCGCTCGATCTATACGACAAGAGTCATCGTAGTGCCATATTCTCTCAACCCCTTGCTTGTATGGTACAGACCATTGTTACCAATCTCGATGTGGCATTAACAAGGCTATTATGTACATATTACACGCGATTATATAGTATAATATATTACACACATTTGTACAATGTACGGTGCATGTATTCGTTGTACTCGGCGTTAGTACGACATTATTACATAAGCTTATACACACGTCGCGTAATTACATCCCATTCTCATACCACGACCGACACGTTAACACCTCGTTGTCGTAATTAAACCTTTGTAAATCGACGCTACTCAGACTCCACATTTCCACGGTCAACGATCGTATTTTCAGGAGAGTAACGCCTCGTTTCCCCAACACCACCTAAACTGATTGCAGATTTAGATACAAGTTGATTTCGATACGCTGAAATTTACTCTCACGTCCATCATCGTATTTCAGATCCAGTTGGCGATAAATTCATCACGAAATCATGTTCCAGAATTGGACATCATTTTCTAAACTTAGAATAACGTAAAAGGAACTTATGGTTATAGTGTTTCCATACATGGATGTATGAGTTTGTCATAAATCACTTCGTCCATTTTCCAAAAAGCTTCTTAGTTCTTACCAATTTGAACAATTAGCTTTTACGTGACTGACCTGGTTTTACGAGCTTATTCCATCATTTTTAATTTTTACTTGAAATTACTGGTTTTCCATTTCAAATGTGAAAAATTCTCAGAAAATTCAACTAATTTGACCCAAAAACAAATTTAATTCATTTAGATTCAATTTTTATCAAAATTTTAATTTGATAAAAATTACCAATTGGATATTTTTCAAACATTTAAAATTTTTTACACTAAATAGGAAATTCTTAACTTTATTTTTTTTTCAATTTTCATTAAAATTTCGATCCTCCTAGGGATTCAAATTTTTCAAAATTTACAACTTTTTCATACTTGACAGCGAAATTTTTCATAAATAATTATATTTTTTTCAAGTATACCTTTCAATAAACTTTTTTGTAAGAAACAGTAAATTTTTTCAAACTTTTTAATTTTTGTAGTAGAGAAAATTTTTTCAAACTTTTAAACTTTTGTATTCAAATTTAAATTTTCTTACGTAGGTATTCGATTTTTCGATATTTTCCATTATTTTATTCAATTTATTTTCATCTATCACTTTTTTGTTTTTTTCTATTTTTTAAAATTATCAACTCATTAAAAATAGGTACTCAGTGGAAAATATTTTCCAACCAATAATTATTTTATTTTTGATGGCCCAAAATTTGATTAATTTTTATTTTCGTCAAATATCACTGAAATTTTTCAAACTTTTAAATTTTTTACAATAAAAGTGATGGAATTTTTGAAATTTTTATTTAAAATATCAATTTTATTGTTTTATTTTTATTGAAATTTTTATAACTTCCTGGAGGAATTTTTAAAATTTTTCTCGATTTGCTTCTTTTTAATTTTTACGTTCAATATTAAAATTTTCCAGCTTTTCTTTAGATAACTCAAGAATGCAGGTCTCTCTAGTTTGAAATTTACAAAGTTCAGAAAATTTCGAAAATTCTTGACCTTATTCTTACAAATTTAGAAATAAGAACATTCAAATTCAACCCATTACACTGGTATCAAAATCGTCCGAGTTTCAAACCCTATTTCCCACCACTCTAAAGCCACCCTCGTTCCCAATTTCCTCGCAGAAGATTTTTAGTGACATCTCCACATTACAACACCTGTTCGCTGTGAAAGCAAAAAACACACAATTGTAGCCAATTTTCAAACTCGAAACGAATAAAAAAAGAAATACTCGAAAAGTAATAAGGGTTCGTGCTCGAGACACCTTCGCCATTATTTCGAAGCCTTACGGTATTTTATTATTATTTCGTACAAAATACTCAAGTATCTCTACGATTATTACCTTCACGTAGCCAAGTGCTCTCATTCACCACCATACACACGAGCGGGGAACTCTCTCGAATCAAATAACGTTCCACGGTGAGACCGGGTCGCACTGCGTCAAAAACTCGAGGTCATTTTGGTTGCATACATGTATAAAAATTACCCGCAATCTGTCCCTCTATCTGCTTCTTCTTCTTACGCTAACGTCAAAATGACCCGAGAAATTACCTTAGTTTCATACATAAAAGAAAACTCTCGTTGCGGTAACATCAAAAATCAATATACCACCGTTCGTTCTCTGCTGCTGTATAGTTGACTAGCTATCATAATAACGAGAGGTCTTCGTCGTCGCCATCATTGCCATCATCATCATCATCATCATCATCACCATAGAGCTAGGGTACAATATAGCCAAATGTTGTACACAAACTCGACACAAAAACTTCAGCAAAAGTCTATTCTTTTTCTTCACTCTCGAAATAAAAAAATGAAAATTTTTACTCGTTTTTCTTTCTTTTCGAGCAGCCACTAGGAAAATGCTTCAATATTCGAATAAAATGGCGATATAAATCACGTACGAATTTCACTCGGATAAAAGTTTTGAGAAAAGCATGAGGCGATTCATTCGCGTAGCTCATACGTCAATCATATGAAGCTTTATCTGACTGGTGGCTTCTCACACGCCATGTAAGTAGGTTTGATTGTGACCATCTCGTGTATCGTTTAAATCGATAAGTCAACCAGGATGGAAAAAACCTTCGCAAACGTTCATTCTGGCGATAAAAAATCATCTCAATCTCGCGATTAATTTCGATACGTTGTTTACAAAAATTAAAAAAAAAAATCCCTACAATTATACTCGCCTAGAGTAGAAAAAAAACATACTCATATTGCTCGAATTAGTTTAATAAACGACTATTTATTTGCGAAGGTTTCTTTCGGTCGATTGAATCGGTCGCCATTACCAATACCTGTAATTACATCGGTCGCCCACCTTCAAATGATAAATGATTCAAACGTTCGTTCATCTCAACACACATTTATAAGTAGCCTAAAAGATATCACGCGAGCCAAATACAAGGAATATGTACAAAAAACCAATGAAAAAACTCACCCCAGGGAAAAACTACATAGCCCAATAAAAGTACTTAGACCATAAAATGAAGCAAATTGCATTTTAGGTTACAATGAAATTTTTTGATTATTAATTTGCTTTCGGTGTCCTGATTAATCATCAAAAAGTTCCCGAACCGAACCTTTCGGAAAATCCAACAAATGTGGACCCAAATTAACCCCCTCATCTTTTTTCGATTGTAACTCCTTCAAATATGCGTTAAAATAGAAAAATGACTATAACTAGAATTCAAGTACATAAAATTTGCTACAAAAAAGGTTTTATCAATTTTTTCCAAAAAGTGAACGGGTGGCGCAAATATAAGTGTAGAAAAAATAAACACGATGAAAAAAATGAAAAAATCCCACACATACGTTGATGTTTATTAAAACACTTATTTTGAGTTATAGGGCGCAGCTTAAGAGTTATTGACAATTCAAAAAAAACGAAGGTCCGCATGTGCCCTAATTTCAGCCACTTCGGGAAGAGAGAGGGAGGACTTTTTGATCCACATTTAGCGAAGTTGGCGAGGGTTGAGATAAGGGGTGTTTTAGTAATTAATCAAAACATCGAAACGAAAATTTAAAAAAAGTTAAAAAATTATCGATGAGCCAAAACACAATTTGCACCTTTTTTATGGTCTAATTTCATCCAACACGAATCGACTATTTTTATAAAAATCTTCGTCCCATCGCAGCAGAAGCATGAGCTCAGCGAAGTAATAATCGACCCAAAGGTAAGCTCTCGGCTCGCCCTGCGTACCGCATTCCGACCTAATGTACATTGGTTCGAGCAGCCGAGTACAAAAACACACGAAATTCATTCCAACCTAATAAACTTCGCCGACCGTGCAATTACTACAATTTCGTAAACCAAACATCATTTGGCACAAATTCGCTAATACGCCAACTCATTTCAAATCGTTTAATCTATAATAATCGCGCCGCGTAAAACATTACTACACAGTCTCCGGTTGAAAAAGTTTAACGGCCTTTTAGAATATTATTTATAAAACACATTCGGCCATCTCAAGCTATATCTCGCCAATCGCTATCGCATCGTCGCCGCATATTGCTATTTAACAATAAGAAAAGCTGGCTCTCTCTTTTGTACTCCCTCATGAGACCGCGCTACATCCATCTGTCGGTACTGCTACTGGCTAATTTCGCTGCCAACCAGTAAAAAAAATAGAAGAGAATTTTCTCAATATTTAGTTTATTTATTTATTTAACGTAATATTTTTATTTATTTCTCTGACAACAACAAACAACCACGGAACGAGATATACTCACGGTAGGAATGACCACCCTTCCCCTCAATCATCATGCTCGAATGACTCGAAAATTCACATATCGAACATACATGCGTCAAAATTCCATCACAATTACCCATGTTATTATAAAAACAACGATAAATATCGCAATTAACGATGGTTCGCATATTGTCCGTCGTTATCTAGAAAACGCATTAGAACGACGATGAAGTAGTCCCCAGTTTCTGGGGAGAGCTTCGAAAGAACAAAAATCACCGTGTACGTAATAAAAAAAAAGATAGGAAAAGTAATTAGATATTCAACTAAACCATTAGAAATAAGTGTAGTCCATGGATGAGCTTCCTTATCTCTACATTGCAGTTTACCTTCGCATGCAGTTCAAGTTTTTCAAAAAATTGATCTTCTTTGCGAGAATTTTTTTTTCTATTTTTCGAAAAATAACTTTTTAAACTAAAATTTTCAACTTATGTTAAAAACTACAAAGAAAAAAAAAAATTTTATAATTTTTGTAAAGAAACAATAATATAGTTTACTCTTAAAGTAAAATTTTTGTGAAAAATTGCGAAAAACAAATTTTTCATCATTATTTAAAGACATTTAAAAATTTGAAAAAAAAAAAACACAACAAACAAGGTAAGATCCACTTATTTTTTTAGAAATAAGTATCTTCAAAATTTTGTAATTTTGTTAATTTTTTCTTAATTGAAAATGAACAACTCATTCAATATTCATTCTTGTCAAAAAATTAATTTTTATTTTTTTTCTTTTTTTTCAAACAAATATACGCAAATCTTTTGTACCTACTCGTTATTTTATTTTTGTTGAAAACCATATTTTTGAAAATAATACAACAGAAATAAAATCCATTTCAATTCATTTTACGAATATTTTTTCAAAATTTTGTAAACAATTAATTTTTTAAATTTTTGTCTCAAAATCGTTCTTTCAATTTTTTTAAAATTATAATTCATCTAAAACTAAATTTTTGTTAAAAATTAGAGAAAAACAATTCATCATTAGATTTTTTTTCACAACTTTGTATAAAATGTCTTCTAAAAAATTTATAAAACAATTTCACGCATTTTTTGGACTAAATAAGTTAAAACAAAACTGAAAAAAAAAATTTTAAATGTTTTCCCTTTTGTCAAAATATCTGATTTAAAAAATTCACTTTAATTATGCCAAAAAATATTTCTTCAAAATTTTGTTCACAATTTTGTCACCTTTTTCTTAAAATTTCTCTGAAAACAACTTTTTTTATTTTTGTTTGAAACTTGGGTCATTTCCCCCTCACCTCAAAAAATGAATCTACTCGAATTTTGCTTGCGGATATTTCATCAAGCACATATTTTGGTAAAAATGAATTTCTCACAATTTTGTGGATCAATTTTTCTTTTTAAAATTTTGAATTTTTTTCCACAATTTTTTCTAAAAAATAATTTCAGTGCTCGGAAATGAATTATGACTAATTCTGCCCCCCACCCCAAAAAAAAAAATTACGAAAAATTATTAAAATGTTCTTTATTTTTTCAAAAAAATAATATTTTGTGACAGATTTTTATAAAGTGGAATTTTGCAATAAGTATGTACTTTACTAACTATACTTATAGGGCATTTTGTAAAATATTTTTAGTCACTTTTCGTCAGAAAAAAATATTTTTGATTTTTCTGAATACGTGTTTTTTTAAAAACAATTTTTCGAGAAAATCATTTTTTCGAGGATGTTCCTTCCCGAGAGAATATTACCTCAATTTTTCGAAAGAATCTTTAAAAAATAATAATTTTTGGATAATGAATTTTTATTAGTTTTTGACACAATTTTTAATAGAAAATATTTATTTTTCCTCTTTTTTTTTCCTTTTTTTTTAAAATAAAATTTCTTCTCAAAGTTTTACAGTGAATTTTTTTTTTTAGAAGTTTCTATAGAATTTTTTTTTGAATGCATAATCATTTTTCAAAAAACTTTCAACAAAATTTTTCTGAAGAAAATTTCTTTTAGAATAAAAAAGGCTTTCTTTCATCGAACTGTTCTTTAACACTGTACAATTTTTTTCGCAATTTTCTTGTTCCAAAAATTTGTTAAGATTTTCCCCTTTTTCAAATCACCTTTTTGAATTTTTTTAGAGGTGAACAACTACCAATTTTTTAAAGAGAATTTTCACCTTTTTTTTATTCATAGGGTGATTCGAACTGCAATGCTTTTATGATGAATAGCGTTTTTTTTTAAAACCAAAAATTCAAGTAAAAAAACAAAACAGCCAAAAAATGACAACATTTTAAAGAATATTTCGAAGCATTTAAATATGTTCAAAAAATTAAAATACATTTTTAGGTAAAATTGACAGTCACTTGAAAAAATTAAAACTTTGCAACTGCAAAACTGAGCCAAAAAAAATTGCAAATATTTTCAGCCTGCAAAACTCCTTCTTCCTTTTTTCCTACAATTTCATGCGATTCCGTTACACGCAAATGAGAATCATTAAAAACGTAATTGCGCCGCAAAAACGGTACATTAAATCAGTCTCTCGTCGCGATATTTTCATCGATGACAAGCTCACTACATCACCGAATACATTCTGACGAGCGAGTAACGCGTTACAGGTAAAAAAATTGAGCCGTTAGCGACGACCACGTCAATCGTGCTCCGCGAATTTCGTCCGGTCTGCTATGAAATTAGCTTTATACCGTCATTCCGCCACGGCTTTAAATTCTCCAGAATTTTTCAATAAAACACATCTACGTACGTATGGCCGGAATTCTCTCCACCCAGTAGAAAAATTTCGTTTCGCATCGAAGCGTAGAAAGTACATTTTGGTGTACATAGTCGGTATATTCATCATTGGATGCCGCGCGACGCTACGTCCCTCAACCTTGAACTGACAAGGCTTCTTTTCGTTGAAATTTTTCCTCCCTTTTCGTCTCTCAACAGTCTACATAGAGACACGTTCGCGTACGTACATCAACTTCCCATATTTATTACATTTTCGCCAATTGCGTGCCGCTAGCCGCAGCGCCAGCGTATACAAATAACTCTAGACGAGATTATAAGGTCGAAATTCAATGTGAAATTTATAAGTACACATAGTTCGCAGCGGCACCGGTTCCACTCGTACGAGTATAAATCTCCAAGATATTACACCGTCACCGACCTCATAATGTGCTTGCAACTTACAACTTACGCAATACGAACATGGATAGAGCTGGTGAGAGACGCAGCGCAAGAGGAGAAAGCAGTTTACACATAGAAAGGTCAATTAACGCTAAATCCAAGTTGATAATTTTACTTCCTCTTTTCCTCGCCTGCGCCTTTCTCTCACCTTGGTTAATTTTTTACTTCTCTCAGGCAAATCGTCTATAAATCAATATAATCTGCGGGCGGTGTTTGTAGAAAATACGAATCGATGGCATCGCTTACGATCATTCAAATTACGTTTATTAGATTATACTCGTACCACGAAGGTGGTAAATCGCAAGTAACGCGATACAATTTCAATACAGTACTTTTGAGGTTTCGATTTCGAAAAAAATAAAAAGTACACCGCGGGTGGAGAGATTACACTAACACCCATAATAGTTTTGTTGTTACTGCATTTCATTGCGTCAATGTATACTTCGTTCATTTTCTCCCTGTATAATTCTGTCTGTCTTAACGCGACCACAACAACAGACTCGAGAATCCAAACAGATGACAAAATCTAATAATACACGACGACTTCTTCTCTTTTCGCCAGACTGCTTATCATACTACATTTAATCGTATTAAATCTTTTGAAAAAAAACGATTTTCTTTCTACGATAAAAAAAAAAAAAAAAAAAAAAAAAAAAAAAAACACACTCGTTCGTCACTTCGGGAAAAG
>FIZV01037969.1:0-10039 GCA_900050545.1 Trionymus perrisii | reverse complement strand
TAAAATTTTAGCTGCCCAATTTCATTTTTCGATTTTTGGCAAATTTTTGAAAATTCAAAAATTAACTTTTTTCCACCAAAAATGTGAATTTTTCGAGAAAAAAAAAAACAATTCTTTACTGAAATTATTGAAAATCGATTTTTTGACTAATATCGACCCCCCCCCAATCCGAATTTTGCAATTTCTAGTCATTCTGGAGCATCCGGGGAGACATTAGTTTTCTTCAGTAACTTTAAACCGCTCCCGAAGGGGTGAAAATGAGATTGGGCATAATATGAAAATGATTACCCATTATTCTACTTATAGAGTACGTCAACCTACTTTTCCAGGAAATTCCAGCTGGCGAGTACAAAAGTCGATTTCTGACCAGTTTTCAAAGTACCAAATTTTCAAAAAATTTCTAATCGCCGCGTCATTGACCGTAAAATAGAGGAAAAAATTTACCTGGGCTAATATCGACCCCCAAATTCGAATTTCACCTCTATCAAGATCATTAATTTTTCCTTCAAATTATATGGTAACCGTTACGGGAGAAATCCGCTATCTCGCTGGACACTCCAGAATGACTAGAAATTGCGAAATTTGGGTGAGGGGGGGGGGTCGATATTAGTCAGAAAATCAATTTTCATTGCCATTTTTGTGTTAACCCAACAGGCCATTAACTTCTCTGTAATACCTTGAGGCACTCCAAGAAATTTAAAAAATAAAAAAAAATCAGCAAAATTATTAGCATTCAAAGTTCTTCCTCTTTATTGGAAAATAACCTCATATCTTTTTGTTTTTCTTCTAACTGGATTTTAAATGGTGTCACTAGCTCCCTCCCTTAAAAAAATATTTAAAAGTTATCAAATTTTCGAGCTTTTGAATTTTTTTATTCTAACCTATGCAAATTGTTCTTTTTCTTGAGAAGTAATTCCCATTTTTCATTTTCCCCTTCTCTAAATTTCAAGTGGCACCAATCCCGATTTCAAAGAAGGCAAAAATTGGAAATTTGACAACTTTGGCATTTTTTAGATTTTTGAATTTTTGAGAAATTAGGGCTAGAAAAATAAGTACTACTAGAAATACAGTTTGGGAAGAAATAAAGCATTTCTATCTTGAGCTACTTGAGTAAATGAAATGTGACCATTTCGCAATTTCAAAACTCTACATAATCAAAAAAAAATTGAAACACAACAAATAAATTGTAATCCTAGTAGCAAAAAAAAAAATTCACTACACCAAAATCATGTTGAAAAAAAAAAAACTCGAAAAACAACGAAACATACTTGCATATTCAATCAACTTCATTCATTACTAATCTTATACTACTTCTACAGGAAATTACACTCCATCGTTTTATACTTTTTGCTATTCAGTAGAGTATGTTCGTTACCTAATATAAAACTTTGTAATATGGTACATAATACTTATAAAATCTTCAGCAGTCGGAAGTCTGCAATTTATTAAAACGACAAGATTATCAAAAGAAGAAGTAAACTTCCTCATAGATACTCAGCCTTTGGGCTATATCATGAACATTTCCTAAAAAGGCTTGATTGTATTACCTACACGAAATAGTTGCTTCTTTATAAGTAGTTCTCAATTTCATTTCATAAACTACTTATTCAATATGTATGTAGATAAGTGTTATTTGTTAGGCACCCCTGGTATACTCTTTAACTTTTGCCATAATTTTACATGTTGGAATTCCAACGTGTGCACTCGTTTAAAAAATTATGACCTAGAACGAAATTTTCTTTTGACAAGAAATTCTCTCATATCTACTTGTGCGAGACTGTTCTTCCAAAAAGTGAGAATAATATTATTTTCCAAGCCTAGAGATGTGCGAGGCTCGATTTCTTTTTTTTTATTAATAATTATGAAATATACTTATACGCATACCTATATTTTGAATAGTGATACTACTTCACGTTTTTTCAACATGTTTCTCATAAGAAGCAACTGAATTTTTTTTTCTTATACCTACTTTATGAAAAATAAAATAATTTTCAATTTTTCATCTTTTATTAATTTTTTTTATCCGAAATTTTTTATGCCTTTTATAGGGATAGGCACTTTTCTCATTTAAAAACTTTTCGCTTTCGGTGCAGGTAGGTACCTAATTTAATTTTTTTTTCAACGTTCTCAGCCTCAAATTAAAAAAAAAAATCATGTACTTTTATTTGTAATGGATTCGAAATTTTAGCTTTCCAAAATCGGAATCTAAATCTATTCATTTACTTCTTACTGGAAATTGGAATCTGAATCGAGTTCTTTCCGCGATACAAGCGATACAGTTTGCTAGACAGTAGACACGTTAAAAATGACCATCAGAAATTATGAAACCGGCGAACGATACAAAGCAACGTGGGATTTCGTATTAAATTTATGCTCTGTCTAGAAGTAAGGATTTACTGTGTTCACGCTATTACATTAGCAGGTCGTGTGAATACCCTGTGCGCTTTCAAAAATGGTTTAAACTCCATTAATACAAACCATTGAAACGAGCTTGAGTGAAAAACAAGAATTCCCGAATAGAAGTTCAATGATGCGGGTATTTTGGCTCAAACGATTGTGCAGAATGTTGTTCGATGCCGGAGAAAAATTTGATTAGAATTTGTCGGAGGGCGTTTAGCGTATGGTACGGCTTTCTTATTCGAAGGGTGGTTAGAAAATTTTACCGAATTTTGCCCGTTTTGAAAAATCGATAGATAGGTAATTTTTACTGATTCTGTAAAATCGACAATTAAATTCTTTATTAATTTCGCGAATAAATTAACAGTTTTTAAATTAATATAAATTGTAGATTATGTAAAATGGTCTCTTTAAATACCTAAGGTAATGGAATATCGTTGATTTTGAATAGTTGAGATTTCTCATCAAATTTGAGAAACCTGCCACATCATTTTTTTTTTTTTTTTTTTTTTTTTTTTTTCCCCAAGTTTAAATTTTTCCTAAAAATTTGAAAACCTCCCCCAATATTTTTTTTTTTTTTTTTTTTTTTTTTTTAATCCGCAATATTCAGTAAACCGGAAAATTCGCTATTTTTATCCATTTTTACAAACTTTGAACTTTCATCATTTTTAAAAAGTGACAATTTTTATCCATTTCTAAGACTTTCTAATTTTGATCCAAGTATAATTATTCCCAAAAATTGGCAATTTTTATTAATTTTTAAAAGTTGAAAATTTTTTTTCGTTTTTAGAAATTGACAATTTCCATTTAATAGCAAATTTGATAGCATTTATGAATTTTAAATAAGTAGATAGTTAATCAAAATCATCAATCTATTCAATCTTTGAAAATCCAAAATTTTTATAATTTTCAAAAAATATTCAATTCGAGAAAGTAAACAATTTTTATCAGTTTTGAAAATTGGCAGGTTTCATAATTTTTTAAATTAACAATTTTCTTTCATTTTGAGAAATTGAGAAATTTATCCACTTTGGGAAATTAACCATTCCAACCAACTTAAGAAAATTTGACATTTTTTTCATCTATTCCTAGAAATTTAATAATTTTTAGTCATTGGCCATTTTTATCAATTTTAAAAAATTTACACTTTTTATTTATTCCTAGAAATCCATAAGTTTTTAGAAATTGATAGATTTCAACAATTTTGAAAAATTGTCAATTTTATTAATTTTTTAAAATTAACAATTTTCATCCAATTTGAGAAATCGACAATTTTTATCAATTTTGAAAGATTGACACTGTTTCATCAATTATTTGAAAAATTAGCACATCCATTTTTAGAAATTTATTAATTTTTAGAAATTGACAACTCTCATTAATTTTGAAAAATTGACAATTTTTACCCATTTTGAAAAATTTACGATATTCATTCATTTTGAAAAATGAACTATATTTTAATAAAATGGAAATTTCAAGGTATTATTTATAATAATTTTTAATCCATTTTGAGAAATTGAAAATTTCAAGGTACCTATTGAATTTGAAAATTTTTCATCAGTTTTGTAAAATTGACAATAATTTTTATCTAGGTACCTATTTTAAAAAATTGACTATTTTTATCCGTTTTAAAAAATTGAAAATTTCGAGGTACCTATTACATTTGAAAATTCGAAAATTTTTCATCAGTTTTATAAAATTGACAATAATTTTTATCGATTTTGAGAAATTGAAAATTTATATAAATTTTATAAAAAATGACAATTTTTATCTGTTTTAAAAAACTGACGTTTTTCATTCATTTCAAAAAATTAACCATTTAAAAAAATTGAAAATTTCAAGACATTGAATTTGAAAATTTTTCAACAGTTTTGTAAAATTGATAATAATTTTTAATCCATTTTGAGAAATTGAAAATTTCGAGGTATTAAATTTGAAAATTCTTCATCAGTTTTGAAAAATTTGCAATAATTTCTATCCATGTTGAGGAATTAAAAATTTCTATAAATTTTATAAAAATTGGCAATTTTTATCTACATAATTAATTTACAATTTTCATTCATTTTAAAAAATCAACTATATTTATCCAATTTAAGAAATTGCCAATTTCAAGGTAATAAAATTGAAAATTTGAAAAATTTTCATCACTTTTGAAAAACTGACGATATTACTAATAAATTCCAAGTAGGTAAGTGCTCGTATAATTAAGTCAATTTTGAAAATTTCGTAATTTTCAATAAGTATTTGAAAATCTTTTATTTAAAAAAATGTTCTACTAAAATTTTCGATATTTGTGAATTTTTAAGTAGGTAATCGACAAATCTTAACGATATTGGAAAATCTACATTTTAAAATTATTTTATAAAAAACTTCTAATTTTAGAGAATCCACCATTTTATTCACTCTTTCCACCAAAATTAAAAAAAATCAAAGTAGGTAGCTAGGTACCCATATACATCTCAATAATTTAGCTAACCACATAACTTGTAGCAAATTTAACCCTCAATGTTCAATTCTCAACAAATCAACCGTGTAAAAAATGAAGTGACCGTAAAAACGACAACTTGGAGTTTATACGAGTAATATTAAATATGACATAAAAGATATCATCGATAGGTCGATAGCGGATCATCATAAACGGTAGCGAATTTAAATGTCAAATGAAACTGTCTGCTGAAAATATATCTGCTTCCTTTAAAGCGAGTATTATTGTGCCTCAGTCACTCCACCGTCATCAACTTCCTTACTTATACACTTTTACGCAGCAGACAATAAAAAGCAACCGTAATATGTAACGAAAACATCTGACATATTTCTACGAAAGTTAGATCCACACGGTGACTTTTTTTTGTATCGCTGAAGATATTTGATTATCAACTGAGCTCAGATTTCTTGGCACTATTGTACACCACTCTCGCAAAACGAAATCGATTCTCAGGAAAAAAGTAAACTTATTTTTAACAGCGCCATCCTTGAACTTAAATCTTACATTTTCAATTGTACGGTGTTGTGTATCAAAAAGTGTATAACAACCAGATGAAATTCGCTTATTGAAAGACTCGACGTAAGATTTTTTCTTTTCTCAACAAGTCAGCAATTGATTCCATTTTTTTTTCACGAATAAAAAAAAATGTCAATATTTATCAGGTTTCACATTTTTATACCAACAGTTGAAAAGAATTTTTGGATAGGCGTTCGTACCTAATGCATATCTGGATACCAAGTAATATTTTTTTTCAAAATGACAATATTTGTAATAAAAATCCAAGTTCGAATTTATTTTCGATAACTTTCTCAACGTGTTTCATTTCTTATCCAATATGGTTTTATTTAAGACTGCTGTAAAGTATAAGTTGCCTTCGAGGTATAATTAGGCAACCATAATAACGCGTAAAAGGCTCGGATGTGATAGGCAATGAGATCAAATAGCCAGAGGTCGATTTTCAAAATTTTTTCACTTTTTTCATTTTTGTAATGGAAAAATATGATTTAATTTTTGAAAATTTACAATTATTGAGTCATTAAAAACTATCAATTTTTAAAAATTCGGAAATTTTGGAAAAATTTAAAATTTTTAAATTTTTAAAAATCTGAAAATTTTTGAAAAATCAATAATTTTTTTTAAATTTTTGAATTTTAAAGAATTCAACAAGTTTAAAAAACTTAATAATTTTTGAAAATTTTGCAACTTTTAAGAATTTAATCATTTCTGAAAATTTTTCAATTTTTAAGAAATTAATAATTTTGGAAAATTTTTCAGCTCATGAGGAACTGAAAATTTTTGAAAATTGCGCAATTTTTGAAAAATCAATAATTTTTTTGAAGAGAATTTTAGGAAAGTCAACGAGTTTAGAAAATTTAATAATTTTGGAAAATTTTGTAATTTTGGAAAATCATTGGATCATTACAAATTAACAACTTCAAAAATTCGGCAATTTTGGAGAATTTTGCAATTTTGGAGAATTCAATAATTTTTGAAAACTTATGTCAGCTTTTAAGGAACATGATAATTTTTAGAAATTATTGGATGATTAAAAATTAAAAATTTTGCAATTTTTGAAAATTTTACAATTTTTAAGAATTTAATAATTTTTGAAAATTTGACAGTTCAATTTTAAAAAATTCCGCAATTTTTGAAAAATCAATAATTTTTTAAAATTTTTGAAATTTCGTAGAATTTAGCGATTTTAGAAAATTTAATAATTTTTGAAAATTTTGCAATTTAAACAATTCAGCAATTTTTGAAAATGTGAAAAAATGACTCTGAATTTTGAAGAAATTTTAACACTCAAATTTTTTAAAAACAGTACAGTTTCTAAAAAAATTTAATTTTCTATTTATTCCATAAAACAACCTTCTCTCCCTTTGAAAAAGTGACATATATGTATCAACTTTCCGACTTCCCAATATTTCCTCTCAGATTCGCCACTGAATCTGGCGATTAATTCATATTGCTTGGAATTTTGAAATATTTTACTCCATTTATAGTTACCTCGCGGCGAAAAAATGTTCAAGAAAACGGAATCAACGAATTTACCTTCGAGATCACCTTCGACTACACCTTCTGTAGTAAAAACAATCCAAACGACTGCAAAATCAACACAGAGAAGTACTGCTTCGACGAAAAAAGCGGCGACAAGTCAAAAATCTAGCTTTACTTCTCCAACCACGCCATTTCTGAGCAAGCCATTCGACCTAACGAAACCTACAGAAGGCCAAACTAAATCAACAATATCCAGCATTCCAAGAAGTGGATCGCCATTTGATGCTCAATCTGCTGGTACCAAATCGACTACACCTTCGAAAATCGACGTATCTGGTCGGAATAGAGGCCAATATGAAACCACTCCTTCGACTAGACAAGTTCCTGAGGTGGAATCTACATCCAGTACGACGCATAGTCCGTTTATATCTTATAAGAAAATTCGATACGAAACATTCGACCAATTAGATGGCGTACCTTCAAAAATACCAGATCCTGTGCCGGCTGAAACTAAGAGGAGTATTCTAGAAATGACGAATGATTTCATGATCGAACAAACCATTCTTGAAAGCCAAGCATTCAAGGAAGGCATCAGAGCTCGGACTCAAGAAAGACAGATGCGATACGGTATGAAAAAGTCGAAAATAGAAGAACTGCAAAGGCATCCGTTTTTTCAACGAATGATGAGATCAGTCGTTGATCAATGGCTCAAAGAAAAGAAAAATGCCAAAAGGTACAAAGGACATGAACGATATAAGGATACGGTTGTAAGCAGAGGACGTATACAACCTCACTTGTGTCATCATATTCTCGAATACGCTATCAGATTTAATAAATTACCTTGGGTTCATCCGGGTAAGAATAGAATACATACAAAAATATACGATAGGGTTGATTTCGTCGATAAGCCATTCGTAATTACCGAAGAGAAAACAGAAAAAGAAGTAAAACGTCAGACCGTCAAGACCGTAAAATCTGCAAGACGTCATTCGTGGTAATTACCTAAGCTACCCGGGCTAATCATTTGAATATGGTCTCGCGTAAAAGCCACCCATCGATTTCTCCTGCTTTGTTACTAATCGCTGATTAAAGTCTCGTTTTCTGTGTTGATCATGTACGACTCGTAAAACCTCGTACAATTTTCAGTACACTGCCAAAATTTGAACGAAAATCGTTCACCGTTTTACGACGAGATCAACCTGCTTTAAAATTAAGTAGATTATCTTTTATTGCCGAGGAATAAAATTTCACTCGATGTCGAATTGTTGATGAAATGAAATTTTGATTCTTTCACAATCACGTATGTATTTTTTCCTACATATTTTATGGCCAAAAATTGTCGACTACGTAGACGTACCTACGTATATTCTGATTTCTTACAAAATTTCCATTCCAGGAACTGCACGAAAAAAAGAGTGCAAAATAAGAGTAAGTATTACTATGTGGATTATGTAGTAAATATTATATACGTACATTTAACACCAACATGGTAATAAAATTTCATTCGGGAAGGGATATGATGCAATTGCACGAATGTACCAATCTTTCTTCGAGAAAAACAACTTTATGTTATCCTTACATCATAAACAACCGCGTAGTTCAATCAACAAGGAAACGCGTTTGTAAAAAGTCCATATAGCTTTACATCCCTGCCATGTTTTTCATCCTCGCAACGTTCTACTTTTTCCCGTTCCGTTCATTAAAATTAAGCGTTAAAGATTAATCTTGATTCAAAATAGGAAAAAGCTGCTACACTTTTTCAGTCAAATTCTCTCAATAAGACTCCCACATTTCAATAGAGAAGCCATGGAAAATTTTTCGAATGAATAATTAAGCCTAGGAAAGAGCTGAAAATCAAGATTATCAAAAAATATTCCTAATATTTTTATCTAAAACATAAAAAATATTTCTCAATTTTATCTTAACTTTTTTTGAGTGCTTTTTTCTGAAGTTTTTTCAAATGAGTATTTTTATGTAGGGAAGCCAGAAAATCCTTTGTTTATTTTTTTTCAAAATAATTTTTGAATCATTATTATCATTTCTTTAGCATATTTTTACTCTTATTTTTCAAACTGAACTTATTCAGAACAAAATTTTCTTCAGAGAAGTTGGTTCCTTCAAAATTTTTAGGCGGATTTTTTTCCAATGATTTTTCCAAGTTTGCATAAAATTATTTCGTGTTTTTCCTCATTTTATCTATAAAAAAATATTTTTTCCTGTTTTCTTCAGTGAATTGAATGCACTTTTTGAATTTATTTTTTAAAGAGCACTTTTTGCACAAAAATTTCCTTTTAAAAAATTTTTCTTGCCAAATTTGAATCTTTTTCTGAGTTTTTTTCGAAGGAATTTATTTCAAAATTGCGAAAGAATCTTTTCAAGAATTTTTTAGCATCGTACATATTTTGTGTTTTTCATTTTTAGAATAAAATTTCAATGTAATTTTAAACTTTCTCTCAAATTGACATTTTTTTTTTTTTTAATATAGGTAAAAAAAATGTTTTCAAGTAAGAAAGTAGAACTTCGAGAAAATAATCTCCTAAAATCTTATTTTCTTAGCATTTTAAGGAGTTTTTTTTTTTTTCAGTTTTCTTTCAATATGATTTTTTATCAATATCATTATTTAAGCATTTAGAAACTTTTTTTTTTTCGTAGAAAACATTTTCGAAGCGAATTTTTGGAAAAAAATTCTCCAATAAACATTTATTCTGCAAACTTTTTTACGGATTTTTTGTAAGCTTTTTTCCCTCTAAGAAATATATTTTTTATTTTTTTGGAAAACTTCTTTCCCTTTTTTAAAAAAAATTTTATGAAAATTTCGTAAAAAAATTTTCTGCTAAAAATTTCTTTCTGCAAAATTTTGTCATGGATTTTTTTCCGATTTTTATCAAAACTTTTTTCAATTTGGGAAAAATGTTCCTAATTCAACTTCATAATTTTCAAAGTTTTTCTCATTTTTTTTTTTTAGAAAATTTCTCACAACTGTTTCTAAAATAACTTTTTGAAGAAAATTTTCTGTACAAGAAACTTTCATAAAGTTTTTTCTGCAATTTTTTACGTGAATATTTTCAAGTTTTTCCGAAAAGAAAAGTAAGAGGTTATTCCCTTTGTTTTTCATATAAAAAACCAACGCAATTTCAAATTTTTTATATATATATATTTTTT
>FIZV01037962.1:0-12252 GCA_900050545.1 Trionymus perrisii | reverse complement strand
GAAAAAAATTAAATTAAAAAAATTTTCTCTCAAATTTTCAAAAAAAAAAAAAATAAATAAATAAAAATGTTGAAAAAATTTTTGAAAAACTCAAAACACTCCTTTCTTTGAAATAAAGAATGGATTTTTTAACAATTTTAAACCTCCTGAATTCTCTGTTAAACTGAAAAGATAATTTATAGAAGTATAGACTGTATTTTAATTTAAAAAATAGTTAGGTACTCGATTTTTTTAAATGTAATTTAATCAACCTTTTTTAATTGTAGAAAAAAAAATATTCTTTACGTTAGATTTTTTTCCCAAAAATTTTCAAAAAAGAAAAAAAACTAGAACACAGTATTGCAAGATTTTTAAGATTTTTTTTAACGAATTATTTTTTAAACGATTTTGATCCCCTCTTACCCCTAAATTTTTTTCTCAAAATTGGAAAAAACTTATTTATTTTAAAAAACTTTTTCAATTTTTTTGCATTAAAAAAAAAGTGATTTTTTTCTCATGTTTAAAAAAAATATATTGAAGAATTTTTTTGAACAGATCTTGCAAAATTAAAAAAAAAAATCACTACATAATAAATTTTTGAATATATTCTTCTTTAAATTGAAAAAATCAGATTCTTACCTCCTTTTAAAATCTTTTTTATCCTCAGTTTTTCTTGAAAACTTCTGTGAAATGATTTCTCAAAATTTCTTTTCAATTTGCTTTGTTTTGATTTTTTTAGAGTAAAAAAAAATTAACGACGCGACATATATATTTTAATTTTCACCTGATTTTTCAGTCTGAAAATTATTAAAGGGCATCTGCTCCTGGATTTTGCCCTGTCTCCACTTTTCGAAACTACCTGTCAGATATTACTAAGTACCCTGATAATAATTTTATAACGCATTTTCCACCTCCCATTTCACCTCCTCCCCATACAGGAAAACTTTATTTTTTCACTAAAAATTTTAATTTGGGAATCGTGTGTAAGCAATAATTTTGAAATTTATATGGTAGGTAGGTGAAGCAGTTGCAAACTTGGGAAAATTTTTTCAGATATTTTTTGAAATGAATTCGAGCCAAAAATCTCTTTAGAAATTTTCAAACTGCTATAATTTTGAAACTAGTATACGCATATAAAAATGTTTTCATCTAAATGTTGGCCCAGACTAAGCAGCACTATCTACAGTCATAATTTTTTCAAATTTTTAATTTTTAAGAGTCGAAGTGAAAAAAAAGTACATTTATACCACTAAATTTAGTAAAATGATATTAGGTATTCTTCATTCGAAATGTAAGGTGAGAAATGTAGGAAATTGAAAATCAACGTGGTAAAAAGCAGCTAAATATGCACGAGTAGTATATTAAAGTAATTTTTGAAAAAAAAAAATTAATTTTTTTAATTGAGACTTGTGAATATACCCCATACTTACCGGTCAAAGTTTTAAGATTGTAAAATTTACATACGTTTGAGTAGTAAAACTTAAGCTTTCTTTGTGTAGTTTATAAAACTGATGATTTTTTTGCTTTTTTTTTTAGCAAATTCATGGAAAACAGGTAAATTTTAACGAAAGATTTGGTAATGTTTTAGACGTGTGCAATAAGATACTTTTAGGAACTTTCATTTTATTTTTTTTTCTCTGCACAATTTATACTTTCAGTAGCTGGATTTTGCCGCGTCAATATTTTTTCTGGTCATCTCGACCAAGCCATTTTAATTTACGAGACTGCCGTAGTTCAGACTTCTGGGGAATCGTAGTCCTATAATTAAAACAGCCACTACGTTTTTAATTTTCGCTCGAAAACCAAAGTGATGAAAAAATAGTCTTTTTCGAATGGCTGACGACGAGTGATCCGTTCGCTCGCCATATCAGGCTGGTGTAATGGTTATAATTTCGTTTTAAAGGGCGGATCGCTGGGACGTATTGTACGACGCGGATGTAAATTAGCCATCAAAGAAAAATGTTGTGTAATTATAAAACGAATTTGGCGAAATTTTCAAAGCACGCTAATTATAAGCTTTTAACGTTACGGCCGAGGGAAGGCGGGGTAATGGTGGGGTAGTGCACGTTCGTCATAAACCGATAAAACTGGATAAATGGAAATTTGTCGAACCCCTTTTAGCGAATCTTTTATTAAAGCAAGTGTACGCAGCGGCGTGCCGTTACGGTTTACAATTTTCTCACAAAACTACGACCCTGCAACAGTGAAAGCTTTTCTGATTGCCGCCGCTATCCGATTTACGTGTCGCTTTGTTCTGCTAACGTTGGCAGATTTTCTTACAGCAGCGTTATACATGGTAAGAAAGAAAACTTTTTGATATAAGTGTATTACTTACTTGTATAAGAGAAAGCAAAAAGAACCAGAGGGGAAAAATTACGAGCGTGTTATTTGAGCTGTGCTCGGCGCGACGCGGCGCACAAAACTCTCAAGCGTCTGCGATTTTATCACCAATGACCTAATTATCTGTTTTCCATTTAGCGGCGAAATGAAAATCATTGTTTATGACGTCTTCATCGCCCATTCAACTAGAGAGCTAGTGGTACCTAAAACCTTGTTCTATCCGACCCTTAAGCGTCCCTGATGCGTCGTAAAAGCTGTATTGTTAAAAGCTACGAGTTCTCGATGGAGCGTGAAAATGAGAAGACGACGTCGAACCCGAAACACACGGAGACGCACACAGCGTCAAACGTACACCCGACAAATGAGAAATATCTATATCATCAATACTTCTTTCATCGTACGTCTACGTACAGTATCTCATTACCTTAGGAAGAGGCGGCGGTGGCCCTAGCCGAACATAATCTTCAATTCTCGGTGATTAAATACGTTCATTAAATCCGCTAGGAAACATTATAAGGGTTGAAAGGGGCTAGCCGTGCAAGAAAACGCGCCTTTTCGCGAACAAAGTGAATAACTAGCAGTGAGTGGTCGTTAAAACCGAAATGATAGCGTTCATTAATTGTGGATTAAGAGCCTATTGCTATAATAGACATTCGTAGGTACATGTAGCATCTCGCAGTAGATTTTAATCTTTGGGTAACGATATGCACATACAATAGTGTAGGTATAGTGCAATATAGGGTGTTCTAGAAGTATATGTTCGGGCTTGAGATTTGGATTAGCCAAGTATCATCGTTGATTAACTCAAAGAGTCAAGATAATAGATAGTTCTCCCTTATGTAAAACATTCTCACCTGGCTTCTAGTCAATCTTGAAAAAAAAGTTCTACAGTTTTGTGAAAGAGAGCGCTGTACTATGCGCATGCATAATTGCGCAGTACGCGGCAAGTCTGCGTCTTCCCCCTTTCCATGCTAAAAAAGCTGCTACTTAACTGCCATCTCTGAAATAGCTCTACAACTAGATGAAAAATTAGCTCCATTTCAACGAAGTTAGCGAGACTTTCTTATGTCTGGATGGGCTACCTAAGATATGGTGTCACCAACATGAAATATTTTGTGCAACATGTGTCTATCTCGAATTTGAAGGAGACATTCCTCACAAAATTTTCAAAGTTCGGTCAAGGCAATGCATGATATAAATGTAACTTCTCCACAATAAGAAAAGAAGTTAGGTACATGAAAATTTGCCCATCTTTGATTATCAAGAAATCATAAACACAGCGGTTTCGAGTACCTAGAACATGAGTGGAAGAAATAAACCGAATGTGAAAGAATAAAATTTTGATGTCATTGAATGGAACATATGAATGGAAGAAATCATTCAAAAAAATAAACAGAACAAATAGAACAGAAAAAATCACGTAAAAAAGAGAGCAGAACGAATGAAACAGAACAAATCGTGTAAGAAATAGATCAAATCATCTAAAAAAATGAACGTAACAAATGGAACAGAAAAAATCACGTAAAAAAAATAGAACAGAACAAATTGAGTGGAACGAATGGAATGGAACAAATAAATCAAATGTGAACAAATAAAATTTTCAACTCTTGAACATAATATGTGAATGGAACAAATGGAACAGAACAAATCGTGTAAAAAAAGAGAATGGAACGAACAGAACAAATCACATTAAAAAAATAGAACGGAACAAATGATTTAAAAAAATAAATGGAACAAATGGAACAGAACAAATCATGGTGCTCAACACCCCTGTCTGAAATAGGTCCAATTTGTTGAGAAAAACGAAAATGCCTTCGTGAAAAATTTGTCCAACTTTGAAAATAAAGGTGCTGTAAATCTTTGAAAAAACGATGTTTGTCGAGAAACAGTAAGTACAGTATTTTCAAGAAATCTTTTCAAATCTAGGCTAAACTTTCAAATAATGCCCCCCCCCTTAAAAAGCTATGCATATTTTCATGCACTATCTGGACGGGATTTTGCAATTTTTGTGTCTTGGGTTCTTCAATAAATTGAGGAAAACATTTTGTGAAGAATTTCTTATTGCTGCAACTCATTCAATTTTAAAGATGATCACCCAAATGTAAGTCTAATTTTTTTCACATTTCTCAAATGTTTTCCACTGATGGGCGTGAAAAAAATTTTGAATGCAGTGTTGCCATTGGGGTTTACTTGGAAAACATCAATTTTCAAAGCTCTATAGAGCCTTAATTTAAAAAGATACAGGTACACCCAGTTTACATGAAATTTTTTGTTAGGGGAACTTTGTTGAAACAAAAATCTCATGTTTGGCGATTCCTTTGAGGAACACACTGTATAAGTTCACATGGCAAATCGTATATTCATACCAACGATGCGTAGTAGGGTTATCATTTATAATTTCAAAGAATGAAAGAAAGAATGAGAAAAAAACGATGGCGTTACGTGATAATGAGCGCGCTATACGTTTTTGAAAACTTTTCGAGGTACCTAGGCGTATTTATGGCTTGCACGTGAAATTAATAAAACGTAAAAATATATAAGGAAGAAGGTAAGAGCCATTAATAGTGTAGCGTTAGCTTGGAAAATATCCAATAACACATGTTGCTAGTACATTTCGCCCGATATCTCTCCTACATACCGATTTATTATTTAAAACTTTTTTATTCATAATTTAACGCTGCCTAACACCTTTGAAGTAATTCTTTTCAACGGCTTAACAGCCTATAAATAATAAAATCTCGGTGTAATTTATAACGGTGCTGGCGAAGTTTATAATTTGTGTTTGATATTCGACGCGTGTAGATATATTTTGTTTGAAAACACGCCATTGTGTACAGCATTGCCCGTTAATGAGCAGTCGATAATTATTTGGGGGTTTTCGCGCTCTCGCCGCCTCTATTGAATATGGTCTCGTAAATGAGTTTTTTCTCCTGAATATTTTATCGTACCTATTTGATATTAAAAGGGTATGGGAATTTTTTTTAATGGTAATGTTACGTATTTTGCATATCGAGTGATTTTATGTCATGTTGTGATATGTTGTTGTTTTAATTCGAGTTATCACCTCATTTTAGGCTCACACTTGTAAGAAATGCGTATTTAATTCGCGTTTTCGTTGCGGTGCTCTTCAATTATTTTGTCACTGTCGAATTTTCCGCAGGACGTGAGTAGGTAATTCAGGAAAAAATTCTTCCAAATTTTTAAATTTTCATTAAATCTTGACTTTTGAATTTCTAATATCAAATTTTGAAGATGATTAACAAAACAAATAAAAAATATAATTTTAAACAATTTTGGAAAATTTGGTTGAAAATTTTGTACATTTTTTTTTCAAAATTTCCCTTCAACATAGGTACTTAGTTTTGATTTATTTTTTTCAAATTTTGTTCAAAACCATTTTTTCAAACTTTTTTGGGGGAAATTTTTCAAAAATTCATCCCAAAAATTTTTTTTGTGTTCTACGAGAAAAATTTTCTATAATTTCTCGTATTTAATTTTGAATAAAATATTGGAAAAAATTCCAATATTTTATTCAAAATTAATTCTATATTTGAACTCAAAATTTGCATTTTTTTTTCAATTTTTGCTTAAACCCATTTTAATTTTTTTTTGTTTATCTAGAACAAATTTTAAAATTTTGTTTAGAAACAATTTTTTCATTGTTTGCTTTGAGGAAATTTTTCATAATATTGTTTACATTTTGTGTTTTCATTTTTTTTTTGTAAATTCTATTTAAAAGTAGTTTTATGTTTTAGCACAAATTTTTCCATTTTTTTTTTCAATTTTGTTTGAAAATATTTTTTTTACATTTTCTCTTCTAAAATAGGTATGTGTTTTGTTCACTTGTTTATTTTTTCAGTTCGGTTCAGAAACAATTTTTTTTTCAATTTTCTATAAATCGCTTCAAAAGCAATTACTTCAGGCTTGGTTTTTTCAAATTTTTCTTGACAACATTTTTTAAAAACGGTTTTTCGATTTCTTCAATAAAAAAAATAAAAAAAATTGTTGAAGAAAAGTTTTAAATTTTCGTTTCAAAACAATTTTTTCAATGTTTATTCAATCCCAAATTATTCAACCTTCATCTGACGATCTTTTGTGAAATTCGCGAAACCTACTTTTAGTTTCCATTCTTTTGAAAGTTGACTTTTACAAATGTTACTTTCGAAGAGAGACATTAAAAAAGAAGAAGCGTAAAAAGCCCCGAAATATGGAAACAAATAAATGGAAGGTCAAACAATAGAAAAAGCGAATGACAAACAAGAAGGAAAATCGAGCAAATACGAAAGAAAGTAACGTATAAAAGGGACATTTTCGCGGTGTTATAAGAGTACCTACCACTATACGATAAACATCGAACCAAAGAAAGAAAAGGTCTGCCGAATGCGTCCTTGATGACGACGACATCGACGTCGACTTGACTTATATGTACTTTACCGAGGTTGTACTTGTACACTACACAAGAAAGAAGATACACTACATACTATAGAAAATGTTCATGGCGGATACGAAAATTGACAAGTTTTACAGTGAGCTGGACGAAAACAGACAAATGCTGGGCTCTAGAGAAGTGAACTCGACTCGGCTTTTACCAGCTATAGGGTACGAAGTGCCATAAAATCGACGATCCGTAGCGGCGGCGGCGTGGCCCAGGTCTTCGCGCGGATATCATTTTTTCCACGGTTTTCTTCGACCGAGTAAGGTCATTTCAGTCGACACAACAGACGTGACATAATCAGCGCGCCGAAACAAAAGCTCATTTGAAAATAAGGTGGGATAAATTCACGCTCATAAAAAGCATTTTGTTTTGCGTAACTTTCATAATTAAACTTGGTGGTTAAGTCAAAAAAAACTTCCACTTACGTCACCATTACAAAACTGAAATCATTTGAACTCGTGTCAGTTCGCCAACTTCGTTATTATTCTCCGGTTCGTAATTTAACTTTAAGCGGCTTTCAGTTCTTATGTATCTACATATAGAGTTGAATGAAGATGTGAGACGGGTATTTTAATATAACGCAATGTTACACTTAAGCACTGTTTAACGTTTTTACGTGTCGGATTGCGTTTCATTTTCTACCTTGGAGAACCCTTCGTCGTCTCAGTATCCGTCTCCGTATCGTGTTTTATCCGCGAATGAAAAAGAAACGAAAAGAAGATGAATCGACGAAGGAAAAATTCCCATCCGGCGATACCTACGTATATAAATATACAATTTGTAGTAGAAACAATATACAGGATGTTTCAGGGTAGAAGCAAATCCCTTCCAACTAGAAACTATGTAATACATACCGAATCTATGTTAGAATGTTTGCCTACCTT
Source organism: Trionymus perrisii (assembly GCA_900050545.1). Classification (NCBI taxonomy): domain Eukaryota; kingdom Metazoa; phylum Arthropoda; class Insecta; order Hemiptera; family Pseudococcidae; genus Trionymus; species Trionymus perrisii. The sequence goes on along the minus strand of FIZV01037962.1, from coordinate 4,614 downwards.
CTGGGCAGCAGGAACCAAGTTATGGACTTGAAAAACATTTTCGTTTTTGATTTTGTTTCGCATTTTCGAGCTTGTGTCACTGGAGTATCGTGATAAGTATGTAGGAAATTACACTGTGCGACGCTGGATAGCAAATTTTGTCTGGAATTTATGTGCTTGATTAGCTTTCCAGGTGTCAGTGGCGAATCTGAGAGGAAAAATATAGTGAAGTCGGAAAATTGATACGATAGGTACATTATACTGTGTCACTTTTTCAAAGGGGAAAGGACTTTTATTTATGGAATAAATTGACAATTTCAATTTTTTGAAAAACTACTATTTTTTTTTTATTCAAAATAATTTTTTTTCACATTTTCAAAAATTATCAAATTTCTCAAAATCACTATTTTTTAAAAATTCTTTCATTCACAAAAATTATTGATTTTACGGAATTTTCAAAAATCATAATTTCTTAAATGTTTCTAAAAATTGTCAGTTTCTCAAAAAATAAAATTTTCGAATTTCTAAAAATTGTTGAATTTTCTAAAATTCTCTAATTTACATAAATTATTGATTTTACAAAAATTACTGAATACCTATTCAAAAATCATCATTTTCAAAGAAATTGTTTATCAAAAACTTACAAATTTTAAAAAATAATGAATTTTTAAAAATTGGCAGTTTTTCAAAAACTAAAATTTTTAAAAATAGCAAAATTCTTCAAAATTTCTGAACTTTTGAAAATTGTTGAATTTCTAAAAATTGTTATTCCTTCAAAAACTGTAAACTTTTTTAAAATAGAAAATTTTTTCAAAATTTTCGAATTTCTCAAATCTTTTGATTTTTTTTTTAAATTCTCCAATTCACAAAAATTATTGATTTTACAAAAACAATGCATTTCTCAAAAATCATAATTTAAAAAAAAAATTGTTAAAAAGTGACAAATTTTCAAAAATCATTAAATTTTTAAAAAATGGCAAAATTTTCGAAAATTTTTGAATTATTTAAAATTCTTTAATTCACAAAAATTACGAAATTTATCCAGCTCCGCAGAGTGAAACTTCGTACTAATCACGGTACTCAATTGACGCAAGCTTGAAAATGTCAAACAAAATCAAAAATGAAAATGTTTTCTTAACTTTGCCCCTACCGTCTGGAGGGTAGGCAAATATTCTAACATAGACTCGATATGTGCTGCATAGTTCCTTGTTGGAAGGCCTTACTTCTACCCTGAAACACCCTTTATAACAATCAACTTTGCAAATATTTTAAAACGCCATATTTCGCTGTATTTTCAGCCTCAAAGGTTTGTTATTTTATTCATAAGTCGAGTGTGTGAGGCCTCTAGTAGGAAAAAGCGAGTGCTGCAATTTTTAGCGAAAACGTTCCATTGAATATTTCATCAGACTCAACCTCGGTACGCGAATTTATTTTAAACGACCGCGATTTATCGAATTTTCTTCTAATGCATCCTTCTTTCCTCCAAAGCTACGCCCTTTAATTGGTACAAAAAAAGGGAGTATTAATGAGTGGAGTTCGTTACACTGTGAACTCGTAGCACACGAGACAGACTCAACGTTAATATATGCGTCGCCTCTTTGGAACGTGAAGCGACGCGACGCGTTTTGCAAATAAAATATTTGCGCCGAATATTCTCTACTAAATTAGAGGTATGAATTTTTGATGGGTATAAAAGCAAATCCGTTAGGAGTTGGTCGTACTTATTAAAAAACGTACAGCTTCGTTTTCACTGTGGCTCACCATTCGCCAAAGTAAGAACTCAATTAAGAGATCAGATAAATGAAAAGCCTTCTTCGGTGAGAAATATGAATAAATTTCATCACGAGAGCATTCATATTTACGGTTTAGAAGGCGTTGGCAATTTTGTGGCGAGGTTATTTCGGGTTATCGCGGTGATTGCGATTTTCTTAATTTAGAAAATATTTCGACGATTGGGTGAATTTTTTTAAATTACGGTTGCTAACTGAGTAGGTACTTAGGCTACTCTGGAGGGGAAAAATAAACATAGAGTTTTTATCTGAAATTAATTAAATTTCAGAGAATATGCCAGCGTTCCAATATTAAAATACGTTGGCACTCTAAAGGAATATTTTCACTAGAATTTTCAACATCTTTGAAACGCGATCAAAGAGCACTCCCAAACTTTGTACGAAGTTTGCCAAATAATTTCCTAAAATTTTTTTCAAAATTTTTATTGTCGTTTTTAAACAGGAAAATTACCTTTTTCAAAAAGACCCAAGCGAAATACAAAGAAAAAACTAATCGTAGGTATGAATTTTATTCCCAGCTCAATTGATCCAATAATTAAAATGAGAAAAAATAGATTCGATAAAACTGAAACCCTGATCGGAAAATTGAATAAAAAAAAAATCTTAGGTACTAATAAGTTTCAAAATTCAAAAAGAAATTAAGCGAAACTTGGTGTGAACTACTTGGTATAGGTAGTAGGTAGAGGTACCTATATTAAAAAATTTTGTGAAGATTTCTGCATGAACAAAATTTGAAAAAAAAAGCTGACAGAAATTTAAAAAAAATCCTTAAAATGGATTCCAGAAATATTTGTTAAACAGTACCTATACTAAAAATTGGTGCTTTGAATAAAACTTTAAAAAAATTGGGTTTGAACTTTGAACCAAAAAATTGTTTAAAATAAAATTTTCACATTTTCACATTTACTTACGTAAAGTTTGGAAAAAAGTTTATTGGTTTAAAAAACAATTCATCAAAACACGAAGGTACGTAGACCTACTTGAAAATTTTTGTTAAAAGAAAATTTAAAATGTTTTTCAAAAAATAAATAAATAAAATGGAACAAAATTTAAACAATGTATGCTTGAATAAATTAAAAAAAAATCGTGCTTGAAAATGTATTTATAGAGAAATCGGTTTTCAACAAAATTTCATGAATTTTGTGATAGGTCAAATTTTGAAATAATTTAAATTTTTTTAGAGATTTTATAGAATTTTTGTTTGATGAAAATTTGAAATAATTGTTTTAAAAAAATTGTTCTTCAACAAAATTATTGAAAAAATATTAAACAAATTTGTAAAAAATCACGTTGAAACACATTTTGAAAAATTTTTGCTCAAAATACACGGGAAAAACTTCATAATTATCCTCATCAGATCATCGATTCGAGAGGTCCTACCGATGAGAAAATTCAAAACAAATATATTTGAAAAAATATAAAACTTCTCTTTAAAAAATGTAAAAATACGAGATCATGACTATAAAGAGGCGCCGAATATACAACCAAAAATACAATTATCACCCTGCAATACGTGTAAGTCTGTAGGTATATGTATAGCAAGTTGCACTACACTCTTATCGTACGGCGCATCGTGGTGAGACGCATTCGAAACACACCGTATAAAAGATTGCACCATATGGTAAGAAGGTACCCTACTTCACTTTCTTTTGGTGCCCGAGAAAGATTGCCTAACGCAATAAAATCAAGATGAAATTACCCCTTATACCCGTCGAAACGAGCAACTCCTTTGCACGACTGTGTAGTAAATATACTAGCCGCTACACACGTGTGTATTTTAGGTTGCAGTTATCGACAGATACCAGAGATAATAAACTCGACGAGATATTTTATTTTACAGCTCGCGATAGGTGCGGTTTATTTCAACTTTCTTTCCAACTTTTTCCCTCGTTCGTTGTATTTTCAGGGTATTTGATTTATCGCTTGAATTATTCTAGCATTGTTGTTGTTGTTGTTGCGAAGTTTCGATTCGAATTTGATTGAAATTTCGATTAGATTTTGTATATTTTTCATCATCATTGAAAGAACGTATACAGAGTGTTATTTAGCTGATGTAGTTCCTTCCACGAAGTGAATAGGCAACCCATAAGGGACAAAAAATGTTACACACATGGTGCCTACCAAAAAAGTGAAGGGAAACGTGAAAAAAATCCAGAAGGATTAAATTTTGGTCAGGCATACGAATAGTACTAAAAAAAATAAACGTTTCTTACCCTTACCACTTTTTGCCTACCTTTGAAAATGAAGGCGCTACGAAATTTTGAAAATTGGTATTTTCATTGTTTAAAGCTCCAAAGCGTTAAGATAGACAATTTATCATGTAACTTTTTTGTTGCTCTCTAAAAGTTACCCAAGGTTATTCTATCGTCTTCACGGAATTTTGCAATTGTCATGTCCCGCTGATGATCCCCTGTAGTCAATGGGCACAAACGAGGCATAAAAATTGGAAAATTCCGTCTACATCAGTGTTATGGAACACCAGCTGTATAATAAAATAACTAACTTTACAGCTTAGCCTGTATTTGTTTTCATTATTTCAAAATGATGGCGCATGCATAGAACAGCAAATGGAAAGTCTTTAAAATATCCCTATCTCTGTACCCAAGACACAAATTTAAAAATTTCTCAACCAAAAGTTGTAGATTAAGATCCTTGGAATGATTTTGATAATCACAAAAATTTTGACTGAACCCATCCCTCGCTTCATATATGCTGCATTTTGTCAATTTTGTTACAAGGTGTTTTGCATAAAATTAAGAGAATTCCTCTTCAGAAAAAAAGATTTGAAAAAATTTGTTTCTTCAAGAATTGAAAAAATATATATATATTCCAAAAAAGCGAAAAA
>FIZV01037954.1:1501-12114 GCA_900050545.1 Trionymus perrisii | reverse complement strand
TTTTTCCCACCCCCTCCTTCCAAATCCGGGCCGAACACAATAGCCTTCATAAATTCGGCTAAAAAAACAGGGCAGACGTTCACCTATATTGGAATAGTACACCATTCTCGAAACACATACGCGAACCAAGGGTAAGTTGAACATTTTCATCTCGCTTGCCAGGTTTATTTACACAAAACGGAATATTTATCTTGTTATCGTACAAGATGGCGCAAAAATCCCGAGTATCAGAATAATTAATTTTTCGTTAAGCAGTTCAATCATTACCTACGAAAAATTAATCCATCCTTTTTGATCTCCATTATACGTAGGTAAACCATCTGAAGTTTAATTTCGCGAGGTCGCAACTTTCAGACATTAAAAAAAATACGCGTCGAAACGAAAAAAAAAAAAAAAAAGGAAGAAAAAAAAATCCAACGAAAAAATCCCTAATTCACGGTACACACAACGTACCATCAAAAGCTTTAATCAAGGCGACGATAAATACTTAAAAAATAAAGCAACATTCCGAAAATTTTCGCTGTTTTGGTAGGCTTCGCAGATGAGTCGATTAAATTTTATTCACTTTATTTACAGGAAGTCGGCAGCATTATTGGAAAAAAAGGCGAAATAATTAAACGTTTCAGAGAAGAGGTGAGTAAGTGTTTCGTATTATACATTTTTTTTCTTCACATACAACTTAAAAGCTAGAAATAAATCGCGTTCACCCACCTACCTTTCCTACAAATTTGTTTATTTTCCAATGGGGTCGGCAATTTAAAAATTGCCTTTTTCAAAAATGATACTTGAGCATTTTCATTTTCTAACACCTCTTTTTCTCAATTCCAAGGGTGAAAATGACTACCTACACATTTGGACAGGTTTCACTTGATATTCTCGGTATATTACTTTATATTTTTTTACCTTTTTTTCTTTCACATCCTGTTTTAGAACTTGTAAGATTTATAATCTTCGAACAAACAAGAAGTAGTTACTAAGCTCGGGGTGATTTACTAACGTTACTTTATCTAAGACTGTAGCTCTGTCTGCGATGTTTTTTTCAACCAAAATACCATTTAATTTTTTTCTCTCCAGCCCCTGAGATATTTACCCTCTCTTATCCACTCGTTGAAATTATAGGACATTTTTCAGAATACGTTCTTCCGAACGCAAGAAATCCGAAAATCATCAGTCAAGTCACTGCAGTTGTCATTCAACATGGCGGAAATAATTGATAAAAAGTTGCATAATGAGGGATACATTTATTATCGCTCACGTACGGCAAAAGAGCGAGTATACTGGGATTGTAGAAGGGGTTGAACGAACTGCTGGAGGAAATATCGTTGTATAGTGAAAGGCACGACGGAATCTCAGCATTCCCATGCTCCCAACCAAGAGGAAAGTGAGGCTGAGAAATTGGAAGCTGGGATAAAGAGGAAAGCCAAAAACCATTCAGAGCAAGGGTTCACAGAAGTATGTGTTGCTGAACTTGCGATGAAGAAACGCGTGAAATCCGTTCCGACAAAAAAATGGAGAGACCTGCAATCACACATTGAAAACATCGCCGCCGAATACAATAATGTAACCACCCTGGAATACTTAGAAAATGTAGCTTATAATGTAAACATATAAATTTCAAAAAAATTACTGTTTAACATGTTTTTAATAAAAAAGAAAAAAAAAAAAAGTTGCAAATAATAACGTTCGGGAAAAAAGTTTTCGAAATAAAAATTATTCGGAATATTTGTTTTCTGAGAATTTTCGGAAAAATGCCCCAAAACCACCTAAACTAATTAATTGTCTCACACCACATGCACTTATTGTGTGGCTATAACAGACTTGCATATTTTCTGTCTGTTGGGTCGCTAGAGAAGATCGATCCAACCGTGCTTTCACAACAATTTTCGAGTGAAAAATAGTTATGTACAAAGTTAATGTATATACATTAAACTTCTCACAAAAAAAGTTCCATACATTTTTCGTTTACGACTTGTAGTTATATTTACCACAAAACCCCCTCAAAGTTCAGCTTCTTTTACTACTATCTATAATACCGAGTATTTCAAATAAAAATTGAAAGATTATACGAAGACATGCTGAATTTTGGTTTTTAATGTATCTAGTTGGAGCACAAAATCTCACACTGGACTTTCACTTCTACAACTTCCTCTCACGATGACTTTAGTGTGAGGTACTAACGTATACCACCAGAGTGCACGTTTGTCAGTGTAGATGTAAATTGTAAATACGTAGGTTAGATGATGCAATGTTATGATAATGAATTTCAGAATATGTAAACCATTAATTACGTGAAATACATTACAATTGGCGCAGTCGAAGTTAACAGTTAATAGTGTACAATGTCGGAAGGAAAACAAGAACCGAGCCTCATGGACCTTTTATCGGCACCACAACTTCCCTCCTACATTTATTGTATATTAACGCGGTCCACCTACAGCTACTAACTGGCCGAATTCCCATTTACTATTAGGGGGTCTATAATCCCTCATAACATAACTATCGTTTTCCCTTCGACGAAAGTGGACGTTGATGATGTGCTCGCAACGTTAATTTAGTTTTTATTATTCGTTCGTTCTTGAATATTAGGCCTGAGCAAATCTAACGACGACCTTAGTTCACGCCCCAGAAACAGCTTTGCAGGCGAATCCTGGAAGTATCAACCAAAATGAAATTTCGAGGAAGGGGGTCACCAAAAATTTTTTGTAGGAGGAGCAGGATGTGGTTAAAGGTACGAGAAATTTCGCTATCCCCTCCTCCACATGAAGGGTAGCCAGGTGGTGCCAATAAGTTTGATATCATCATCTTCATTTCAACTTTCTTGAACAACTTTACAACTTTTTAAAGAACTGGTTTTCACTCAAAAGTTGTTCTCCCCGGGTTGAAAGCTAAAAACTAGATTTTTTTCAAAGTTCACCTGCATTTTCTTGGAAAGCATTATACTTCAAAGTTCAGACTTATAATTTCATAAGAAATATTTTTGCCCTGACTTTGTCCCATGGTCAGCCTTAAAACTGTTTAATTTGAGTGGACTACTAAGAGAATATGAACTCTCTTTCATTTTCATGCCAGAATAAAAGAAGAAATTGATCAATTTCAAAATTTAACACTACACCGCACTGGTTATGAGACGATTTATCGACGAGAAAAATCATTTGAATTTGTGTTAGTCATTCCTGGCTCGTTTCTCTTTAAACATATTTGATTCACAAAGGGAATCATTAAGAATAAGTTAGATTTACCTGCAAGTGCGTAGTGAAAAAATGATGGGTAACATATTTTCCTTTGGGAATGTCTACATCCTTTGAAGGTACATACCTACCTAGATAAACACGTAGCGACGATTTCATCGCATCGAGTGTTTCAACTCGCTACCGTATAAATACATTGCACATTTCTCAAATTTATGTTGTTTCTGAGATGCGGAATGCGAATGTGAAAATTTGCACAAATACTGGCCTCTGTCATAGTAGGTATAAGCTTTACAAAAAGGTGTTGGGTTGACATTGAAGTGTTTCTTTAGTAGTTTAAATTTTACGCTAAATTTGTTTTCTCGTGTCAAAGAAAATAAGAAAAGAAAGGAAATTACGTAGGTGTTCAGATGTGAATATTGAGACGGCTGAAAATATTCATTTTTTTTCATTAAATTTTTTCTTCTCCAAACTTTGCCTTTGAGTGCCTAAATGTCCGGATAGGAATTGCGAAAAAGAAAAGCGAAAGCTTTTAAAAATATTCTGCGAAGGATAGGCAGCGAAATGGATAAAAAATTCCCTTTATAATTTTCAAACCAAATGTAAAATTTTACGTTTACCTTTGAAAAATGACTTCGCAAACATTTGTATCCTTTCATAACGTATTAGTTCCATTATACTCGTAAGAGGAAATTCAACGGGGAAAAAAATCAGCTGTTTTTTCAAGGCGAGAAAAAATTATGCCGAATTTTGTTTGTATTCGATACCTCATGGTTCGCATATTTTCGGTATCTTTAATTCTGATAAAAAAATTCCTCGTTTCTGGAATTGTTTTTTTCCAGATCAAAACTTTCCAAACGTTAAAAAAAAATCAATTTTACAATCTCGATTCTGACTATTTTTTTTTTTCATTCACCTGTCCAGCTATGTGCCTCCATTATCGTAACAGATTCATTTGAAGTATGTATTCCTCAAAACCTTATCTAGTTACTGCTACACGCCTGGGAAACGTCCAATTTCATTTATTTCCACGTCCAATGTGTCAAAAAGTTGAAAAGTACGGATTTATATCGCTTCGTTCAATCTATTATCACAATACCAAAGGAAGAAACACCCTTTGTCAAGACTAGACTAGGCCACCATGGGAAAGACTATCGACAATTTAAAAAAAAATAAAAGTCCAACTTCTCGATGGTAAATTTTCGTCATGAGAGTTTCTCAAAAACGACAATAGCTTTTGCAAAACTAAACCGACCACGAATCTGCGTGTAAAGCAAACTAGGGAAAAAAATTAAAAAGTTGATTCGTGTTCTCGGGTGATTCAACGGTCGCATAATGGAGCAGAACACTCGTTCAACACGATTGCGATCTTTTGAAATATCGCATGGGCTTATCTATACTTTGGCGTAGGTATTTTGCCAAAAAAAAAGTGGTGTAACTTTCAAAAGTAGCCAACTTTTAGTGAAAAGTTTTCTGCAACTTTGAAACAAAGCTTCATACGACGCAGTCATTTAAAAATTTACTATTCGAGTCTTCGAATAGTTAGCAAAAAATATCTAATTCATCATAAATAATTCGCGGCATTCGGAGGTGACGGTCCGCGACGAAATTGTAACCATAACGACGAATGAATCTTCATTAATCTTGGCAAATTTTTACCGCAGTTAAGGCTCGATTTGGAGTTTTATGCTGTTACAGCCATTGCATGCGCAGCGTATCGTGTCGTGTATTGTGTATTGTCAAATTGCCAGTATTGGATAGGTAAGTATAATGTACCTTGTAAATGGATTTTCCTGTTTCAGTTTTCAATTAATACTTCGACTAAGCTATCCATTTCGAATCACTTTCAAGTTTCAAGCGTTTAGTCAAAAGTTGCCAAATGAAGTGTTGATGTTTTATTGGACCAAGACCAAGATGAACAACAAAAGTTTTACAAAAACTTGAATGAAAAATAGTAGCTGAGAAGAAAAACACCTATCATATTGAGGAAATGGAAACCTTTAATTAAAATTTCGCTTTGTATTAAATTTCATAGCGAAATAACATCTAGGTAGTTAAAATTAACGTGACGGGATATGAAAAAATGAAATAAAAATCTTACCACAACTAAGCAAACATATGAGCTCGTATTTCATTTCGATTCAATATATCTTCGCTATAAAAATCTATTACAACATGTTACTCGTAAATAGATGCGAATGCAGACCACATTTATAAGTGATTTTCACACATACGCGTACCTACATCTGGTTGGAAAATGTTTCGCCAATGAATCATGGGTAATTGAGTAGGTCTAGCTACATATGGTTGAATTATTCAGTCGAGAAACTCCACGTATAATGTTTCCAATGGAATATAAAACCATGAAAATTCTTTGTAAACATAGCCATAAATATAGACTGACATCATTTTGAAAGACTTGCAAAAGTTTCCGAATCGTTTTTGTTGAAGGAAAAACACTTGATCAGTGTCCAACTATATTATGTAACTTCAACTTGAATGATTCCCCGCTTGTTTCGAGTAATATTAAAAAATAAGGGTAGGGACTTTGAAAAATTTTAAAAATGAGAATAAATTAAAATTGAAGAACATAACTTTTTTTGAAAAATACTATAATTATGTATAATCATACTGGTAAAAACAGTAGGGGGATTGTGCTCGGTGCTACAAATCGAAGAGCTAAGCTAAGCATAATGGAAAAAAACTATTTGAAATAATTCTCTCATGTAATGGGTCCTATAGCAGAGACATCGAATGGATTTCAAAAGGAATATGGATTCTTCTATGGAGATTTTTTACCGCAACTGCTTGCCATTGAAGTGACATTAACCGATTTGAAGAATTCAACAGAATGTAATGAAACCACGAAATTATTAGCGGTAGGCTTGTTGAGTGTGAGTCATTCCGCACGGAAAAAATGAATGATATTTTTTACCACAATTTTAGTCACATTTACCATAAGTCATGGTAATTTTCTTGAATTATCAATTAAAAATGGTAAATTTTACTAAAGAAAGAAACTATATTCCACCTTGACGTCATTCTGGTTCCTAAACTGATTAGGGGGAATCATTGGATACTTGGGAGCCATTCACATGAAAGATAAGAACATAGCCATATACGACAGTTTGCCGTATCACGAGGATGAGAACATTTTTGCCCAGGAGTTAATGTATATCTTAATTTTCGAACATCGAACACGCTTAGGAAAAGCATTTAACTACCAACAGTGGACCTACGGAAGTGTTGTAAGTACCTATTCTACTAAAAATGAACATTGCCATATTTCGATATCGTCAATCATGTTTATTTATCGTTTATTAATTAGGTATTCAATTAGTAATTTGAAATTTATTTTCATCGCAGGATTCACCTAAACAGCCGAACCTGTTCGACTGCGGTGTCATCGTATGCCAAAATGCTAAATGTTTAGCAAAAAACGTACCGTTCAATTATGCATACCAAACGGATGATCAATTGCAGGCATTACGCGATGCCGGGAGTAATTTTTCTGGTCAACCCAGACAACCCCTTTTGGGAGTGGCGGACCTTACACAAGGGGGCAACAAGACACGACAGGAATATGAACCAACCTGCCCAACAACACAGTACAGAAAGACAGTATGATCAGTATTTGATCTGTATTGCAGTGTGCTGCACATATCCGCCCCAAAAGGAGCCGGAGTAGTGTGGGACAGGCACCATTGATCAGACCAGCATGACTGACTCAAGAAGGAGGCTAGGATAGGATAAGCCCCAAGGAGGAGGCTAGGATAGGATAAGCTCCAAAGGAGAGGCTAGGATAGGATAAACTCCAAAGGCCAGACTAGGACAGGACAGGTTCCATGTTGGAGGTTAGGATTGGATAGGCTCCGAACTGTAGACCAGGCCAGGACAGGTGAAACACAGAAACACCAGCCCAGTCCGACACTTAAAAAGCAAGTTTAAAAGCTTTAAGAGTTTTAGAAGGTTTAAAAGTTCTATAAGATTTAGTAACTATAGGCTTTAAGGTTCAAGAGGGTTAACAGAATTAAGAAATTTAAAAGATTTAGGCATTTAATAGAATTTAGAATTTAAAAGAATTTAAGAATTTAAAAAGAAATAAGAATTCAAAATATTTACAACCCGAAATGAATTAGGATCTAGGGATTTCCAAGGTAAGGAAAATAGAACCTAACAAAATTACCGAGGTCACAGGCCCACCAGCCGATTTGCAGTGCCGCCATTGTATGTCCATCCCATTACACCACTGACCACACAACCGCCCGCCGCACACGCAGGCAGACCCCACTCCTTCTTCCCCCACAGACAACCAGAGCCCAGACACCCGCCAATCACAGACAGCCCCACCACCACCAGTACCGGCCACAGCCACAGCAGCAGCGGCCTCCCTCCAGGGGATCTGTCTACATGGGACACACCAAGCCAGTGAACCGCCATTTCTTATTCTGCCACTGGACCGACATCATCAGTTCCTCAGCTCTCAACTGTCAGTCATCTTGTGTGTGTCGACTATCTATTGATCACTCCATTTCTCCGCTTATTTTCTTACCTCTCTACACCTTCCTATATCTTCCTATACCTTTCTATACCTTTCTATAATGGACCGCAGGTAAGTCAACTGGATCTCTGATGTCGCTCAACTTGTCATTAACCGATTTACCTTTTATTTTACCTTCTTTTATTTACCTTTGTTAACAGCGATTTACCAGAACCTGGATCCACACCGGGCCAAGACATGGATACGCAGACGGACCCGATCCCCACTAACGAAGCAGAGGTCGAGCTTCCCTCCGCCTCCGAGTCCGCCTCAACAAGCGAGATACATCTTCTGTAAGTATTTTCCTCCGTTTACCCCTCCTTCTTGTATTACAGCCGATTTTAACTAACCTTTTACCTTTCAGTGAAACTGTGTTAATAAATTCATCTCGTCGGCTACCCCCCTATCACGAACCGTTCAAGATGCCGCCACCCAGTGGGGTGAACCACTAACTGAAAATACGAGCTGGACGCAATGCACCACCGAGCGACACATGGCCAGAATCGGGCCCGAAGACCCACACTACCCACGAGGGTACAATCCCGCCGAAGGCCGAAGTGGTCTTTTTTATTTGCATATTACTACCCGTGATGCCATTGTGGAGTTTCCCGCGCTGCTAAGTGGACATGGTAAGTATTCAGTTGTTCCCACCCCTTCCCTGCATTCACATTCTTATTTACCCGATATTTTGGCTGCAGATGATGAGATCGAGTCACGGACCCCCAGCGCCGTATTTCCCCAACCTGAAGAGTTCTACTCAAGCGACAAACCCAAGGGTGCCGAAGTTGGTCGCGAGATATCGAAGCCCGGCCCCTCACGACCAGCCGCCCCGCTCAGCTACGACGCCAACTCCGCCGTAGCCAGGTTCCTGTCTGCGCCGATAAACGACGAAGCGTAAGTACATTCTCTTAGAGTTTATTTATTAGGGTTTGTTCATTATTGACTCCATGCACAGTCCAATTTCCAGATTAAAAACAACAGATTTTTTATTTTCAGCATAGAGATGATGTCCCTCCGAGAGTTCGCGGAACGATTTCTTATGATGGTCCCCCGGCCCAACACCGAGAGCGCAACCAGTCAAACTAAGGACGATGTGCGTCACTTCTTTTGCCAGAAGCGAGCTGGAGAAGGCCAGAGGGACCGTTCGGGTGGCAAAACATTGCTAGGAAAAAGAAAGTAGGCACCAGCTCCATGAGCTACCACACCACATCGTGTGTTTTGATCCATTATCTAACTTACTATCTTATTGTACTTCCAGGCACGACGAGGCCAATCCAGAACCGCAGGCCGGATCCAGCGGTGTAACTCTACCCCGAAAATGCAACCACAAATATGTGAGGGGCCGCTGCAGCAGGTGCCACAAGCGGAGACCAACGCGACTGGCCAGGCCGTCTGAAAACCCCAGGAACATGCCCGGAAAGTAGCCTTTTGCTTCACTCACTGTCCTATCCCAGCCTAATCCTCCATCCAATCCAAACTAACCCTATGCTTTATCGTTTTGGCTTATCCTTTCCTAACTTGAGAAATGTCAGTGAGGACAAGATCCAAAACTGCTGCTGCCCAGCCTCCTACCTCCGACGAGTCGCCTTCGAAGAGGAAACTTCTTAGGGAAGTCGCTGAATTGAAGAGCGAGAACTCTGCTCTGCGCCTCGAGAACAACCTGTTAAAGGATCAGCTTGCCGAGCTTCAGTCGAGGTGCGACTAACAGGAAAAAGACTTCAGCTACTGGCTCAACAACACTACCGACGACCAGGCTGAGAATAAACTACTCACTGATGAAATTTCGTCTCTCAAGGAGCAACTTTCTGAGAAGGACAAGCAACTCGCTCTCTCTGTTTCATCTCCCCCTCCAGCTTCCTCCGTCGGGGCTATGATGGAAAACCTTCCACCACCGCCTCCTCCAGTCATCGATGAAAAGCTGCTGTCTTCTCTGGTCACCTCAGCTGTTGAGTCATCACTATCGGGGTTCTTCTCCGGTGTTTCTCTCCCTTCAAATTCGGCCGCGCCTGTCCATCCACCTCAGCCCGAAGAGAATAATTCAGAGAGTGAAGAAGGGTCGGATGAGACACCTGCTGCAAAGCAACGGAAAGAAGAGTCAGAGGAATATTACACCAAACGTAGGGATAACCTAGTTTGGAGACCTAGTAAGTAGTAAGTTTCTATGCGTAAGTATAAACCAGTATCAAACCAAACAGATATTGGTTTCTACGTTTAGAAACCAGTATCAAACCCAACAGATACCGGTTTCTACGTTTAAAAACCAGTATCGAAACCAACAGATACTGGTTTTTACGTTTAGAAACCAGTATTTACAACGGTTTAGACTTTATTCCTATAAGGTATAACAGTTTCTTGAGTCGATTTTTAATTTTTTAATTTTTTGTTTTGCGTAGAATTCAGCTGGAGTGATTACGATACGGACGATACCGCCAAACCACCATATTAATCGTTTCAGATTCTGCGGATGCGTGGTATAAGAAAGTTGCATTAGGGACCGTTCCGATGAAAATTACCCCACAATTGAAAGTATTTATGTGGGTGCCTAGCATGTCATTTGCCTATTCTCAAAATTCCTATCATTTCGGAAAATTCTATTTGTATCCCCCCCCCCACCAGACTACCATATCCCACAAAATAATTGTTCAGTTCAGACTCCCCCCTTCAATTTAATTCTGGCAACGCCACTCGCTGTAGCATACTGATTCCTCAGACAACTTGTTCGAGTCGTTGCTCGTACCACGTGTTCCGAGTCAACGTTCTCGTTTTGAAAAATAAAATGCAAAATTATAATTTCATAAAAGTGTTTTATAATGAATATTTAAAACATAATATTGAATTATTTTATGTGTTGAAATTTTAATTATTAAAATTTTTTTTTTTATTCT
>FIZV01037920.1:0-12520 GCA_900050545.1 Trionymus perrisii | reverse complement strand
CCATTTTTTCTGATTTATCAATTTTTCAGATGGCCGCTTAAAATTTCCAAAATTAGTTTCTTTCTCCTAAAAAAGTGTAGTAATTTGATTAGTGTAATTTGTTTCTTTTTTCAAATTTTGATAATTTTAGTAACTTTTAATGATGTCCGAAAACATAATGTTAAAATCTTTAAAAAAATTCTGATAGTTGGTCAAAATTTTAAAAAAAAGTTATGATAACCAAATTTTTTGAAAACATTATTGATAAATTATTCTAATGTTGAAATTTTTGATTTTTGATTTTTTTTTCTTTTGAGAAATTCCGATGATAGCTTATCTTTTTAATAACTTGAATGACTACTTTTTTTTGAAAAATATGATAGGTACCTAATCAAAATCTTTTTAAACTTTGTGATAATCACAATGTTTTGATATGAG
The DNA here is from genome assembly GCA_900050545.1 of Trionymus perrisii. NCBI lineage: Eukaryota > Metazoa > Arthropoda > Insecta > Hemiptera > Pseudococcidae > Trionymus > Trionymus perrisii. Next base: position 12,103 of record FIZV01037920.1, on the reverse strand, counting down.
AAACATCACTACACTCTCTTCAATTCAATTCTTTTAATACAAATTCTTCCTGCTATAGGTAACTTCTTCAATTTCAAAGGTATCCATCTTACGTATGTTTAAAACTTTTTTACTTTTCTGAAGACCGTACTAGCTAGGTATCTACTTGCAGTGGCGGAAAATTTTTTGAATGCAATGTTGTCCATTGATTTCGCATAGAAAACTTTATAGCGCCTTTCATTTTCGAAGATGGGCCAAAAATTAAAAATAGGTACCTACTCGTTTTTTTAGTGCTACCCACATGATCAATTTTAAAGAAATCCTCAATTTTATTTTACCCTGACCTTTCCATTTTTGAGATAGGGTTCTCCCCGGACACCCTGTATCTGTAGCGATACCTACTTACAGAATGAAATTTTGTCTTGTTTGAAATTTCAATCTATCCAACAATGCAAAGACTTTTTTTAATATTCAGTGTCTCTTGCAACAGATTAAACAAATTTTTACTTTCTTGTTTTTCTATATTAAATTATAAAACCCGAATTTTTCTACCTCTATGCACAAGTACGAGAACATCGCAAAATGACGAAACAAAATTCATAAAGTGGGGAAAAAAAGAAGAACGAGGAACGAGGAGCGAAAGAGTGAGGAAAAAATTGAACTTTTGATAACGAAGGGAAAAACATTGCGTTGTACCGTAGTTTATTGTAAAATCGTATCGAGTCGCGATACGTCGATAAATTTAAACAATACCGAGTTTCGTTCATTTTTTTTTTATCGAATGATTTTTAATTTTTCAACGATAATGGCGGCATTAAAGCTGATATTTCGCAATATAGAGAAAGCGAAGAAAGATGGATGAAAATTGCAAAATGTGTTTCCAAACATGTAGTATATTGTAGGTATTATTATTATAAAGTATACGTTCCAAGGAGAATTTTTTTGTAGGGTTCTAAAAACGATAGGTAGGTATGTCATAATGATCTTCTTTAGCAAAAGGCAACCAGTTTTTTTTTTTAAACTAAATTGAAGGGGTGGCTCGAATAAGGGCCTCCGGGAAAAAACATAGTTTTGAGAAAAACGCGTTCAAAGTTTTCATTTAAATAGAAAATGTAAAAAAGTAGGTATGAAAAAAGTCTTACAGCGCGCTCTAGGGTGGTCGGATGGAACTAATAATTCTGTCAGGAAGAACTTCGGACCATGACAAATCACATTACACGTTTTACCGAAAAAGAGCCTCCGGGCCCTGAGGCCCTTATTCGAGCCACCCCTTCAATTGTGGCATTGAGCTAGGGAAAGCCCTACTCTTTTACAGTTCTCTCCTTTCAATCATTTCCCTTCGCTACGTTTTCGCCCGTGTACAAAAATATCACACGATTAATACGATAAAGGAGTCAATCATAAAACATCTAAAGAAAAATGAATAAAATCAAAGAAAAAAAATCAATGAAAATTGTTGCGTAAGGGGAAAAACCATGAAAAGTAAATTGTAAAATCCAATTGTTACTTCTATTTGAAAGTTGTGCTTTTGTTCGTTTTCTCTTCTACTTAGAAATAGCGCAGAAAACAAAATGAAGCCTACAAAAAAAATGACAAAAAAGCTTCTTTAAAGGCTGTAAATTTTCTATTGGCTCTCGGCTACAAACAAACTAGCATCGGCTCACAAATGCACTTATTATTCTTGGGAAAGTTTCTTATTTTCTTTCGAACTGGATCTCTAACTTATTTATTCCCTTTTCGTATGTACAAGTATATAGTCAAATGTGCGAGGGTGTAACCTCTTCTCTCTTGTACTCTCTTTTATATAATTTCATCCGGGGTGAAAAAAAAAACTGCACTGGATGTGTAGGTGTTATTTTATATGTTATGGTATCGTGCTATAATGGTGAAACATGTGAAAATGTCAAATCGGCTTTTTCGCGTTTTTTAACAAAACTTACCTATCGAGACGAGAAACCGCAAAGCGTGATCATCTTTTGTTTTAAAAATGCCACAAACCTGTAACGATAACGAGATTAAAAATGATGTGTACCTACGTGATTTGAACGTTTTAACGAGTTGTGGCAGCCATAGCGATTTTCATTCTTATAATAATTATATTGATTAAACTCAGTGTACTTTTTAGCTCATCGTGTTCACTGTTCACTGACAATTTATTAAAAGAAGAAAAAAGTTGTACCTGACTTACTTTTTCAAAAAGTTGACTCTTTTCTAAGTAAGGTAGATATACAAAAAGAAAATACCTAATGAAATTAAAATTAAAATTTGATAGAAAGTTGATTAAATGGGATTGGAAATTTACAATTTGAAGAAAATTCAAGATGAAAAAAAAAATCGAAATGAAATTTAAAAATTTAAAAATTTAAAAAAATTGAATATTTTGAAAATTAGCAAAAAAGACAATATTTTTTTGTGGCAAAGATCCACCACTGCAAAATTTTTGATTGTTTTCGGTATGTTTACGGATAAATAACAGGTACCTATTTCGAAAAAAAAATCATTGCACCTTTGACCCTTCATCGCAAAATGACGACTAAAAATTTGAAAAAAGGCATAAGTTCGCGAAAAATTGACCCATTTCTTTTTTTCAAAATTTTTGGGGAATCTTATACCCTCTGGAATCGGTGTAAAAAAACATAAAAATTTTTTATCTAAATTTGGTGAAAAAAAAACAATAAAAACACATTTTAGCTCCTCCTCCCCAAAACACTTGCGCTGCAAAACACTTGCGCTGCAAAACACTTGGGCTGGTGATCCAAAATTTCTTCTCATCATAGTTGGCTTTTTGAGGTGATAGCGTTCAAATTATGTAGAATTGTGAAAAAATGTAAACTGTTCATTTTAAAGAGGGAAATACTATTGAAAAACCCGGTTATTAAGCGCTGGCGTCGGGACCACCAACCATAAAAATTCGAAAAAAATTCTGGGTAGTGTAGAAGGGTGTAAGAAATGTAAAAAAAAATTCCGACGTAGGCGCTCTGAAGCTGCCCCTACAGCGCGGTTTGAGCGGTTTCAAGTGTTCAAGGTTGAACTAAAATCATCTTTTGCTACCTATTACAAATCGGAAACGCTAAAAAAATTTTAATTCGACCATAGGCCAAATATCCCCTCCCTTCACAAAAATTAATTTAATATATAATATGATAATTTTTGGAGATTTTTATTTGGATAAAAATCAAGAAGAATCTTTAAAAATAATTTTTCAATAGTCAGACTAGGTCTATTTCATTTTATTTTTCTTTTGAACATGCAACCACGCTCAGCTCAAATTTGCACAATCAAAGCACCATTTTGAGAATAACTACATTACTCTGAGCCCTAAATTGAATTCAAATTTGGAAAAGTGTTGGGCAAATTTTACGCAGTGATCGAACGATTGAGCTGCGCCCATCACAGCCACGTAATCAAATGAAGAACGGGGCTGGGGATGAACCTTTATTTACCCCTAGTGTACGACTGACGTTACATCGCTTCGGTTAACGCCATAGGTAATGTTATTTAAATTAGAGACTAGGAACGCTGTGAATGCGGATTCGGTCCTACCTACGTTAATTCTAGTACCTCTACATCTCGCAAATACACACGAATGCTGATTCCGTGTACTCTCCAAGGAGTCGCTGGAATAGCTATTTTATTGGCACGTTAGAAAATTGACTTCAGGTTTAAGAGATAGAAGTTAAGCATCGTTTTCTATCGATGTCGGATCCCCAGCGAGTTAGTGGATATATTTCCGAAAATTGGACAGTTCATGAATATAAGCACTTTGCAACAAGCTATCTCTTTGCTCCTCCGTGTTAAATACGTTACGCCGAAATTGCTGACCAAATTTTCATCGACATCGCTTTATCTTTACTACAGATTAACTTTATTTTACTTCTATGTGTTTACACAATCAGCGAGTCGAAAATAGTGTTTCATTATGTATCGTTTGGAAAAAAAAGGTCGAAAAAACACACACGTAGAAAGGAGGTCACAGCATTTATTTCACTCTTTTTTTCACGGAGGTACTAGATAGGTACCGAGATCGGCGCGGCGCATCTATAGCTAACTTTGTTTTCATTACGTTGACGAGGTGAAAGTACCTTTTTATTTTTTACGAGTATTCGACGAAATTTCAAATAATTTCACCTCTTTAGCCTTTCTACGTAGTACTTTAAAACCGTTTTAGAAAATACGCTTTTAATAACGCCGTATCACTTGAATAATTAACACGAAAACGTTAGCATAACGCGACTCGAGTTCACATTAAATGAAAACATAACCTCGTCGTGTGCGCTTTCCGGCAACCCCGGATATCGTTTATTCAACAAAAATTTTCTTCAATGTCTTGGCAAATTCATTAGAACGGACGCAGAGCTACGCTCGTGTCTTGAACAGCACTTAAAATAATTTTCATTTTACCGCTAAGCACGGCGTCTTGGGACCCCGTGAGTTAAGGCGTGATGTGTTTAGTAAAATATTCACTCTAAGATCGTGCAGACGTCCATCGTAGGTAATTTACGAGTATAACCTGCAGGAAGAATATCAGTCCCTTGTTCCCGCGAGAAAATTTGGAGGAACTGTTGGGTATTTTGGAGAATTTCAGTTCAAGTTTCAGAACTTCTTTTCTTTGCAAGTTTGAAAATTTCATCAGAATGATCCGCTATCACTTCCTATCAAAAAGTTGAAAAATTAATTTCCAAATTTAAAAAAGAAAAAGAAGTGTAGTAGTCTTAAACAATAATTTTTAATAAAAGTACCTATTGGTTTTTATATTATCAATTAGGTACTTACAGAAAAATTATTAAAAATAAAAAGGTACCTACCAGTTTCAAGAAACGAATCATTTTAACTCTACAAAATTTCTCCAGAATAATTTTTTTTTTAATTCTGATAAAATGGGAGGTAATTTAAAAAAATACATATATACCTACTTAAAATTATTTGTCAATAGGTAAATTTGAAAAAATCTATTTTTTTCTTCCTCATCTGGTAATTTCTGCTTTCGCTTCTTCTGAAATTCGTCAAAATTTCAAAAATTATCAAAAGAGTGATTCTTTTTTGAGGTGGAATACACCACTGTCTGCTGGAATTTTCCTAAATTTTACCCACGCCTTCATCGAACAAAAGAAAAGCGAGAAAAAATATAGGTAATTTTTAACGATAGAAAATTCAAACTTTTATAAAGATAACGAATTTTTTAAGTTTTTAAAAAGTTGCTAGGCTTACTTTTGGATGGGAAAAGTAGTAGAGAATTGGCTAATCGAACAAAAAAAATATAAAATTTTCTTCAGCACGTTTTACAATATTGGTCAAGTTAAATTCTAACGTGGGTTAGGTACTTAGGGGTGCTTACCTACAAACATGTAGGTAATGTAGTCTTTTCTCCTGGTGAAATTTCAAATCTCAAAAGTACGCTTCTTTCCTTTATGGGAAAAAATCTACTTGAAAATCTGCGTGATGGATTTAAACTTTCTGTCCATAAAGCTGTGGATATTTTTTTTCTGACATACCTGCGAACAATTTGGTATGATATGTTCTGAAAATAAATCTTCCTAAAGTAAGAAGTACGCATGCATTGTGAAGCTACCACAGTGCCATCTAGATTTTGCCGAGCAAATTAATGAACAAAATAACTGTCGCTGACAACAGAATGCATTCAGAGCAAGAAAGGTTTGTCAGGGTACATATGATACCATATAGCACCATCTACATTAATCGTTTATACCTAGGTAAACATCGACCTTGACGAAACCTGTTCTCGAGATTTTCTACAGAAGTCACCCCCACCAATTCGACCCCTGATTATTACCGAAGTTGCGTAAATTTAAAAATAGATTGTACTTCAACTGAAAGATGTTCTCTGAGGGGAGGAGGAGTTTTCAAACTACTAAGTACACAGCGTTTGCGTTGAATTAGATCTGAGAAAAATATTTGGAAAAGCTGCGAAACATAAAATAAATCATAACCGCAAAGGTTAAATTTTTAAAGGTATAGCAAAAAAAAAATCAGAACACCGTTTCCTTCTATACGGAATAATTCAAGTGGAAAATGTTTCGTTTAAGGTTTTTTTCTCCCAACAATTCTAGAAATAGCTCCCTTTTGTGCAGTTCAACTTTGCTTTTTGCTTTATTAGGTACGTTCTTGTTGCCCAGTTTCAATTCACACGTTATTTTTTACTTTGTCAACTCCACCAGCAAACTATTTTCCTGGAAAATAAAGGAGGTGACCGAGGATTTTTCTGTTTAATTTAAATAATACCATAGGTATACGAGGAGTTAGTTTCAGAAACAACATGGGCATTGGACAAATCTGAACTCAACACAAGCGAAAGTTTTTTTTTTTTTGTTATTTAATGAAAACTCGAAGCTTAGAATAGAGTCTGCTTGAAAGTATGGTACCTACGACATATTGAATCATATACTCGTACACTATGAATTCTTAAGTTTTTGAACTAAAAATATCGAAGTAGGTAGTTGTTATTGCATTATCATCTGAAACCTAGGTCTATGCCAATTTTCAGAATTTTTCTTCAATAAGAAGTACCTGATATAGAGTTTAAAGATTTGATTCCAAACGGAACCCACAGTGAAATTAAGAAAAGTGTGTAATAATAATGAAAAAAAATTGAGCACTAGCATAAAATTTATGGACAATTATTGTGCTTTTGAGAAAATAGTTTTGTTTGAAGCATGTTTGGACTGGAATTTTTATTTATGAGGCCTGTTATTTCTCCCCTTCCACTACTACAAGTTTATGAATATCTGGAGAATGACATGTAGCACAAAAATGTGAACAATTATCTACTGCACACTTAGACGGTACCACTCCCCCGGGAGTAACAACCTGCTAAATAATTATCTAGACCGATTTGACCTGGCTTAAAAAATACCATTTCATATGCATTAGCAAAAGTACACTCCGAGTGCGAGTTTTTAAATATGACCGAGACTGTTGTAAAGCTGTAGATTAACCTAATATAATTATTGCCCGACTCGAAATTCGTAGGTACGAGCGCAAGCGCCATATCCTTCGGTCTTGTTTTAATATTAAAATATTATTCAGCGGTAGTATTAGTTGATATTTTTGTCGGTTCAAATTTAAAATACTTTTTATATGTTATTTAAAAGCACACACGAGGCGATGCCGAGTATATGCATGCGGTACCCATTAATATAGACCGCGCGTATGTATATACTTAATTCACCCATTTTACACCCTTATCCATTACTAATTTAGTGAAAATGAACCAATCGTTGTGGTCCTAAATGGAAAAGCCATTTGCGAGCCAAGCGAAATTGAAACGATTACTGTATTTTCTAACTTTTAATGGAGCTTAATAAATCCATTCGTTGGAATTCCTTTATTCTTCCAACATGTATATATGTACTTTAGCTTTGGAATTTTTTTTTCAAATTTTCCTTTTTTTTTTTTTTTGCAAATAATCTTCTAATGAGCCGATAGTTAAAAATTTAAAAGCAAAAATTTCTGTACCACGTCATGTACGTAATAAGGTTGCGTGCAACGAAACGTATATAATTGGTGAAAAAAAAAACATTAAATGCCGTAAGGTATAAGTACCTATGTATGGCATACAATGTACCTACGTATGTATAGTATACTCGTATAGTATGTATAGTGTCTAATATATAGGTTCTATACCAGTCGTAGTCCTACGCATACCATGTAAAGCTATATTGAAAGGGACTCGTAGGATGGGCAATGAGGAAAAAACGTTCGGCTTGAGCCATAAGTAAAGGCTGGTAGTTGGCAAAACATTTCCAAAGTTTCGAAACGACCTCTCAAATAAAAAAAACTATCGAACATCCGACGAATGAGCATTCTAATAAAATCGTAAACCGGAAACTACCTATAGGCTGTGTAATTCAGATTTATCGACAATTAACAGCAAATAAAAAAGAACTCTTTTTTTTTATTGTTAAGGGTAATAATGTACAGTTGATTGGCTTCATGGGAGCTTCGCTAAGTTTTTAGAAAATATGGCTCGCCGAGATGTAATTTTTTTTTCCAAGAATGGAAAGGCGACGTGAAACGGTTAAGAGTAAAAAGTCTAAAAAAAAAAAGGTTCTCTTAAGAGTTTGTGAAAGCGATTCAAATATATCAGATTAGGTAAACCTTTTGGTTGAAATTTGAGAGCGATTTCGTTTTTTTTTTTAAATTAACGTGGAAACTGTTCAGAAAGAGGAAATGATACGTAGAATTTTCTTGTTTCCACTTTCCTTACCTATGTCGTCAACGGGAAAGATGATTGGTGGGATAACTCTGATTTTGTAGGTTGAGAGGGAATTTTCAACGCAAACTTTGCTGCGTTTTGTTACCCTTTTACATCAATTAGGTATTTTTGTGTGGAGTGTGGAAAAAATGTTCAAAGTTTTTATTGTAGTGTGTTCTCACCAGGAGCATATTTGTAAAATATCAACTACAAGGGAGGAAGAAAACAGAAAAAAACATGATTTTTTTAAACCGTGCTTCTGTGAAATAGTAAAAATGATCTGAAAAGTAGAAAATAATCTATATTCCTTTTTAGAATTGTTGAAATCTATTTAAGATACACAATTTCCTACTTGCTCGTAATTTTCCAGTGTTGATATAATTACCCGCGCAACCAAGAAATTGTGTAGTACCTTAAACAAATTTCAAAAATTCTTTTCATAGAAGCGTGATTTAAAAAAATTTGTGTACTCATTTATTTAAGTACCTAACTCTGAGCTACATTATTATATTTGTAAATTCAATCAAAAATGATACCAAAAACGGAATTTCATACCCCATATGCATTTTTGGTAATTTTAAGATTTGCCACTCTCCCCTGGGAGCTCTGTTGAGAATTTGTTAAGAGATTTGCCCAAACGCTCCTTTGGAAGTCCCTTTTGGTCTGAAAACAAAATAACATGAAATATTTTGATTTGGATACTGAAATTTAAAATAAATTAATTTATGTTTCAGTTTTCAACTTAAAACATGTTTCAGATCAGTCTGCAACCATGGAAGAGCATTTTTATGTCTAGTCATCCAATTTTGAAGAAAAAAAATTTAATTGGATAAAAAAAAAATTATAAGTTTCAGAATGTCTGACAATACCTACCTAAGTTTCTTACCACTAAAATGTTTGATAAAATTTCTAAAAGTCATTCAAATTTAAAAAAAATTAAAATATCTTACAAAATATCTAAAAGTCAGCGTAACGCTATTTTCATCGCACTGTTTCGTCACGCTATGTTATAACGCTTTTTTTGGTTGTGTGCCAAAGCAAAAATATAAAAATGTAAAAATGGATTCAGCGCTTTCGAAAATCACTGGAGCTTGATTTTCAAAATTTTGAAAACGCTATTTTTTTCAGAGGGCATTGGACATGAGACATAAGACATAGCGGAACTCAAATTTAGGGTTACTTTTTGCTATTTTCAACAGGTCAACAGATTGACTTGGAGGTCATCCCTTGGCGTGTAGAATCAGTAGAGGTCTTGGATGTGTCTTTTGAAGTTTTCTACCTTGGGTTATGACCTTTCAGCCACCTAATATCATTTTTTTTTTTAATTTTCGTGGTCATCTCTTGCAATTTTTTTTCTCGTTAAAACATCTTGCAGAATTTTACTAGGAAAAGCATCCTTTTTTATTTTAAATTTCTAGCATTATTTCCCAAACATTGATTAAGATTCAAAACAAAAAGAAAATAAATAATAAGGCCGATGCTTATTTATTTTTTATTTTTTCAAACTTTATCGCATAAAAAAACGTTTTTCAGTTTAAAATTAAATTTTTAACAGGGGTACAAAAAATAAGGAATCCTATATCTTTTTTTTTTTTTTTAATTGAAAAATTTTTGTTGTTGTGAGGAACAAATTGATTCAATAAAAATTACTTATACTTAATTCGGTCATTTTTTTCACACATCGTAGATTACCTCATGGTATGCACAAGACAAGCCACTATGCAGTAGAACACATTTTTAGAAGTTCAACATGTTTATTACCTTGGTTGCTCCACTCTGGAGAGAAAAACTTTTTCAAGCAGATGCATCAGACCTTGAAAAAATATATTTTTCACTGGCGAAAAAAGTTTTTAGGTCGTTTGGTTATTTTTCATTTTATTTGCGTTGCAACTACCTACGGACCATTCTACACATTTCAGCGTAGGCGAAACAAAATTATGAGAAATTCTGAACAAGAAAAAAAAAGTCGACTGTGAAGAGGAAAACACGTAATTGCTAAATATATCAAATACAATCTTGTTAAAGACTGTAAAACATGTGTTATATTTTCCCTCGAAAGTTAGTATTGCAATGTAAGTTCGAACTTGCATAGGTTATCAATCGAATTGGTTTTCGGTGCTATTTTTTATTACCGAGTGACGTGCCAGTGGTATATGAATACGTTGGCAATGTGATCATAGCGCGTGTAGAGTCGTGCGTCTTTTGATGTTCCGTAGGTATTAAATTAATAGCGTCTAGCGTGATTATACGTGATAAAGCAAAATAACGAGAAGTTTGTATAGTAACTGCAAAAAGTTCATATTTCAAATCTTTGGCAGAAGAGCTTTCAACTGTACAAGCCAAGTGCACATGCCTTACTGTGAGAAGAGCTTTGAGAACTACGAGTAACTATACTTATACTAGTATGTTGAGTCTTGGCATGGGTATCCATTTTAATTTGTCAACGAGGTTCGAAGTACTCTGTATAATTTTGAGGTATTTACAAAAGCGTAAAAAAAACAAGTTCAAGAGGTGACAGGTGTTGGGAAGAAACACTCCAAGATTACTTTCTCTGATGCATCAAAGAACCCGAATAAGTATAGATACCTACGTGTACTTTTACATATAAACTTGGATTAACATAAAGGAAATTTGTTCGAGTGTAAATTTTGAGCCAACAGAGGTATCGCTCTTTCACCAAATGATTCATAATCTCCTACAAGTAAAATTAATTTTTAAAAAGAAATTCGTTCGAAGATTAGGTATGAAAAGTTAAGTCGATGGTAAAGCCGTGCTCGCTCGGTTTGTTTGTATTCTTAATTAAAGCCGAAACAATGCGATTTAAAATCGTTCTGTTTTTGGTTTGTTTTAATTTAAAATATAAACTTTATCTCCATCGCATTGATTCAGTAAGCATTGGAGTAAAAGGTCAGCTAGCAAGAGGTCAATTCGTCGACTACATTTATTATCTAATTCATTACCTACTTTAACTTTATTTATACCTAGATACTTAATTAGTATTCGACTGGAAAGGGTTGCTACGAAAGACTTTTTTTTTTTTTATTCTAATCCATCAAATTTGTTATTTTTTATAAGAAAGAATTCCAATTTTTTTTCTTTAACTAAATTCAAAGTACCTAACGCTTCAGAGCCTTTAGAATCCAATTATTTTAAATTATAAAAAATGGACTTACGTTGTTCTTTTTGTGAGCCTAATATGCAGATATGTAGATAGCCGAGGTACCTATATCGGATCAAAATTTCAAAAAAGTAAGTAAATACGTTTCTTCTTTTTAATAAAAATAAAAAAGTATTTTTTAAAACAAGCATTGAAAAAAGTAGTTTTGAGAATTTTTTTTTGAAAAAACTAGAAAAATGATTTTTCCTCCAAGTCCAAGAAATTTTCCTTACAAATTATCAATTTTTTCAAAAAAAAAAATAATAGTAATTAATTTTTATAAATGGAAAACTTTGATTTTAAAAGTTTTTTTTTTCAAGTTTTTGATTACAACAAACATTTTTTTTAAGAATAGGTACTTTGAAAAAAAAAAAGTTTTGGGGAAATTTAAAAAAAAATGCTGCTTTGAATGTATGTAAAAGCAAAAATAAAAATTGAAAAAAACACACTTTTCGTTGAAATATAGTACTTAAATCACGAAAAGTAATTTTAAAAATTCTCAACATATTTTTTCAAAACAATTTTCTCAAAAAGCGTAATAATTGTATGAAAAATTGTCTCATAAAAAATTGAAATGAAAAGCGTGTGGGTGCTGAAGTGATTACTTATCATAGAATTTTATGTCAGGGCCCACATTTTTAATTTCAATTTTACATGAGAAAATTTTTCATCCAATTATTACGCTTTTTCAGAAAATTGTTCTGAAAAAATATGTTGAAATTTTTTTTAAATTCTTTTTCATGAATTTATTACTT
>FIZV01037812.1:0-10276 GCA_900050545.1 Trionymus perrisii | reverse complement strand
CTGAAGTCGAAGAATACAACAAGCAATTTGGGAATCAATTCGACGACGTGTTTTTGGAACACCAAAGGCAACTCATCGACTTACTCTTTACATTTATGCGGTGACGATTTGTTTCGTCGTTTGCTTCGTTTAATCGAAGTCGTTTGACGATGTTTTTCGTCGTATACTCCATCCTTTATGGAGTTGTTGACGATCTTAGTTATCGTAGCTATATTTCATCCTTTATGATATTATATGCTACATCTTTCGTTTTTGCGTTGAACGTATACATTGTTATACGTTCACGCCTCAAAATTTGATTCGTTGTATGCGTAGTGCATAATTAATTGGGTTGAAGTGCACATGCCGATGTGTGCTTACTTGATTAATTATTTTCGGCCCTTTTTATTGCCTCAATGATTTTTTGCGTTTGGTTCAGGGGCACTTGGCGCTTTGCTTTTTTGACACCTGTTTGCGGTTGCACCTCTTATCGGAGAGTGGTGCGATGCGGATGGGATCAAATGGCAATCACCGGTACTCCTGACCCCTCTAAATTTCCAATGATGCGCCGCCCTCGTAAAACATAGGGGGCAGTGTGAGATAGGGTCAGACGGGCGCCTACGGGTATAACGTCCTGTTTTCTCTGTAACTATGCTTTCCCTCATGCGTGCTAAGGGCTTTGCTCTTGGCAAAGCATAGGGGGCATATGTTATAGGGAAGTTTGGCCCTTGTCTCAGGTGCAGCATTGTGCCTGAGGCAATAAACCTGCCGTGGTACGGTAGGGCAAAATTAGTATCAAGATATACGTCGTACGTTAGGTAAGTTGAATCTGATTCTCTCGTCAATGTGTATTTACAGTGTAAATTGCACCGCATGTTTATCCATATTTCATGGGTTGAACCGGCACTCATCTTAAATATGTGTTAAGTCGATCGGGTTGAAGTTAATTACCTCAGCTCGGTATCGTGAAAGTGTTTTTCAAGTTGATGTGCTTTTGAAGTATAATTTGCGTGAATATATGCTTTGTTAATTCATTGTGTTATTCATTTAATGTTCGCGATTGATTGGTAACCTCGAGTGTCTGCTCGAACCCAGACGGCTAAGCCAAACTCAAGATTACCTGGCGGTGAGTCCTTTTCACGACTCCAACACTGTCAACCTCGTAGAGACGATAATAGTCTTAACCACTACTTAAGGTATCGATCTAGTCTAACAAAACTTTACTTCAAAAGTAGGAAGGAACAAAAATATAATTTACTTAAAACTAATTCGATAATTCGAATTTTTCATTTTCTTCGGAATCTTCGTTTTCCGATACTCTCCTATCTTCTTTTAACATATTTTTCACATCATTTCGCAATATTTTGTTCGTGACTATTCGAAGTTTCATGAGACTCCTCAAAAAAGGATCTGTAAACAGAAGAAATCGTTGCATAATATCTTTCAGAGTAAATATTCTTGAACGTTTCCTGGAAAATCGATCTCTAAAAATTTTGAAAAACTTGTGGGCGCCTTCTTGACATTCTTCACTTAGGGTACCTAAATAATGAAAATAATTCAAAATTTATGGTTACTTAATTAGATGAATAATGTTAAGTATAAGCGACCTTGAAACTGAAAATTAGATCTTACCCACAGGAAGAATACTACTCACCTTAAAAAATACATAAGTCATTGAATGATGAGGGAAGATGAATAGAATTGATAATTTTTTTCTAATAAAACTTACTTTCTGTATCCTTGAAAAGATATTTCCCCTCTACCATCTCCCGCTCACCATCAGCATATTTAAAACAAACTCCAGCATCACTATGAAAAATAGAAAACAGCGTGAAGTGGGTAATTTCGAAAAATTTACACCACCCATCATATGAAGAATAAGTGATCGAAAATAAATAACCAAATACTCAGAAAGAACGAAAATACTTGTATTAATTAATTCGAGTCGAACGAGGTTTGAATTTAAATTTAAAAAATAAGAAAAAAACCATTATACAACCATCAAAAAATAACTAAATATCACGACAATCGTAAATAATACAAATAATTATTAGTAAATTAAATATTACCGACGGTACCGTGGTCGTATATATAAGCTTGATCGAAGAGTTGACCGGATGGACTTCGTACATGGACACCATTAACAGCCAGAGAACTTGTATAAAAACAGTTGGAACAAATGCAGTCACACGCGTACACATCAAGGAATTCAGTTATGTTACACAATTCGAGATCGAAATAACCAGATTATTTCAAATTAAAAATGGCAACACAACGTGTGTGAAGAGGAAACAAATTGGTTCAATTAATTACGTTATAACCGTTCAAAAATTTGCAAGGAAAAATTAAGCAGAATGTAATAGACATGTTACCAATGCAATGACATAAAAATTGACATAAGTTAAAAACAAGAAATTACGGATAAAACATATCAACAATAATTAATAGGTATCAAAGATCAAGAGTAGAATATCCTACATCGGAACCACTCAAGCTTTACGAGCTATAAAATCCCCTCATCATTGGACTCGACCTAACCTAATCGTAAGATAGCTTATCAAACTAAATCAAAAAGAAAAAGGAAAAGAACGAAAAATTCCAATAACAACCTCACATTGGTCACAGATCGAAGGAATAACAACCAAGTAGGAATCTAGCTAAAATCGCAACCACCAAATTTTACCCTCGATCCCAACTCAACAACTAAAAAAAAACTTCGAAAATAAATAACCTAACCTCAACAAAGAAAGTACGCGCTTCAAGCGTGAAAAATTTCTGAAAGAGAACGTCAAAAGAAATGAACTCGCGGGAATCACGCATATCACACGATTATCAGCTCATTCAGGCTAGTTCCCCAAAAACGTTCGGGCGCTGTTAATTGAGGAACTTCCACAAATTGTGGAGCCTCCGCAGATGTGAAAGTTGGAAAAGTCTCCCGAAGAAACCTAGTTTTCTCCAAAAGTTGAGAAATTTAGGTATAGGTTCATCTTCAATCTCCAAGATGCTTTGATCATCAAGTCTTCTGTAAAAAGAAATAATAAAATTAATACTTCACGCTCTGCTACCATGTCAAACCATGAACAAAGATCAATTGAATACGTATCCGCTAACTGATCGTCGATCATTTTGATCACTCGTGTGATCGGAAATTTCAGCAGAGTTCTCTTTAGCAATTTGTTTCAAAATTTTGTTACCAAAGCTATTGGTCGATTTTTCCGTCCTGAAATTCTTGTTTGAGATAATGTCGTAGTTTGAATTTTATCCATATAGAAGCTGTATATGCTGATGGGTTCCCTTCGAGGGGTTTCTCACTCTCGCTCTTACTATAACACAAAACCCTATATTGTCGGGTTGATTTCCTTCCGGTTTTAGGTGCGCGAAACGCTATTATTCTGCCATGTGTGTTAATGTGTTTATAAAGGTATATGGAGCTTGCGTCGTGGCGCGGTGTCGACTTCGCCTCGTCTGCATGCAATCCGACGTTTACCCAAAATTCTATCCAGTACCTGCCTTTGCGGATAAGAAGGCGGCGTGCCGAAGCGCTGGCCGGATGTGGGTGATTTATGGGGGTAACTGTGGTATATTCGCTGTATGGATATAGTGGGATAGGTATGTGTAAGCGTAACGACGCCTTCGCCCTTTATACTCGTACTCCGCCACCTCCGTCGTAACAATCTTCCCGTCGTCATCTTCGTGCATGTATATGCTATAGAAAAAGATATATTAGGCTATACATTGTATACATAGTGCCGCAGATAAAGAGGTCGTGGCCAATTCACAGGTGGCTGTTTGAAGAATGATACGAATATAGGTAAAGTGAGGCAGATGATAGTAGAGTCGTCCTGGTATGTGCTGTTTTTCATCGTCTCTGCGAGATGAGTAGCTGAATACTTATCTTTGATTTATAACGAGTTGTATAATAAATAAAGTACATAATATAATGTTGCGTAATCGTAAGTACGCTAAGTCGTGCAGTTATTCTTTCATATCTCTTGTTTTTAATTAACGCGTTTATCAGTTCTGCGAATGTAAATTATGAAAAGTCATCATCATCTCTGGTGTGTCGAAATTACTCGACTCGACGCGCCAACTAGACGCAATTGAAGCAGGAAATTTTCCATTGGTCGTATTTTTCAGATAATTTACCGAGTGTCTTGAGTGAAATTTTCAAATGGTGTAAATTTTTAATGTTTATTAATTTTCTAAGTACAAATTTTAAAAATTGAAATTATTTTAGAAAATTTAGGAAATCTTCAAAATTTTAATTTAAAGTCTAATAAAATGTTTGAAAGTTAAAAGAAATTCAAAATTTAATGAAGATTTCAAAAAATGAAAAAAGTACCAAAAAATTTTCATTTTAAACTGGAGTATACTGGAGTAGTACAAAAAATATAAAAAAAATATGAAAAAAATGAACAAGATCATCGAAAAAAAATTGTACATAAGAAACGAGATTACATTAGGTACGTATCGCTAGAGTAGTACAAAAAATAAAAAAAGTACCAAAAAAATGAACAAGATTTTCGAAAAAAAAATGTACACAAGAAACGAGATTACATTAGGTATGTAGGTATCGAATAAACATTTTTATTTTTTTATCGTAACGCCTTTTCATAAAACTGTTTTACGTCATCATTACAGTGCAAAAGATTTACGATTTGTTTGACGTCTTTTTTCTTTTCATGAGACAGGTGACTTTTTGAGCTTGCCATAGGAGGTTTCAGTCCTTTCACGTTGACTTTTTTTTTAGCACCGTTTGCTTTGTAAGTGGTCCGCTGTATTTTGAAGAAGTCCATACAAATGGCTCATTTTTCTTAAACAACCAACGCTTGCTATCTCTGATGAAAGGGCAATTCTTCTGCACACATCCGTCCGATAAAACCTTGTAGTTTTTAACCTTCCATTCACCATAAGTTCGAACTGTTCCTTGCCTCCGAAAAATTTCGTGATATTCGCTCAGTAATAGAATTGTCTCGTGTCTTTTAACTTCTTTCTCTATACGGCCAAAAACTCGATCGGGTGCCATGTAACTGTGACCACGCACAGGGAACGTAAAACGGATTTTTTGGAATGGGCATTCGTCGCTGTTTACATACATAAGCAAGGCTAGCATCATTGTGAAGTTTTTATTTTGACCTGAACACGAGTCAGAAAACAGACTCAAAATACGATATTTTTTTCTTTTAAAAGAATTCTGGGCAGTAACATCGTCAAGTAAATCGAACAGCGCCGAGACAATTTCGTTGGAGCCTCTGCCGGATTCTGATTCTAGCCAGGAGTAAAGATACGGAGTTTCACTTGCTCCCATGCACACGAATCCCAGGTTGTATAACCATAGTTGCCTTTTATAGAAGACTTCGGAGATGTTGGTCCTGGGAAGAGGCAAGTTTTGTTGTAAATCGAAACAGATGCAGTAAGTGTAGCATTCGTCTTTATGCTCCTTCTGTATGTTGTTAAAACACTTCGATTCCAACCGGTGCATCTTTAGCTCAAACTCAGCTTGTTCTTTTTCTTCATCTCCTATGTTAGGAGCTTTCATTCGACCATCAAGTTCAGCGCATGTGGAACATACATCTGTACGCGGGGTACCAAAACCGAAATTGAAATTGTAATTAAAGATATTTCGAAATTGAGTATAAGAATATAACAAGCCATCGGGATTTTCGTTTATATATAAATTTTTCCAATGTTGCCATAATGAGCGTATAGTTGGCAGGAGGGAAAGATAAAGACGAGATGAATTACTTCTACCGTAGTGACTTTCCTCAGCGAGTGGTTCAAATAATGCCAGGAAATTATTAATGGAATTCGTTGTTTCCATCTGCTGGATATGTTCTCTGCTTCCACCTCTTCGTTCCTTTCTTGCTTTTCCCATTGATAGAAAATACGTGTTCAAACGATTCAACCGTTTTCGTTCTGTGAAAAAAATAAATATTCGGTATGACATTAATAAACATCATTCTCATCTGGAAACAATATTGGTAATGCACTCACCCATTGTTGTGATACTTTGAAAAGACTTCGCGCATACAACGACTAAATCGCCATTCACTTTTCTGACCATGTATTGTGCTGAAGTTCTTTTCCTCGGATTTTCCTTAGTGCTGGTTTCCCGAGTAGGAAAATAAGGTACCATAAAATTCATCAATCTTGCATTTTGTGCTTCCGCATTAGGTTCTTCATAGATTAAATCAAAGAAACCTAAACACGATTAAGTACTGTGTAATACAAAGCATTGTTATCAGTAGTTCAATTTTCGAATAGACTCACCCTTTATATCTTCTTCTGTCAGCTCTGCAGCTTTGCAAAAGTTAGTGTTATGATTGCAGGCTACTTTAGGTTCAGTAACAGTCAGTCGAATTTCTTTACTGTTACGTAAACGCTTCTTCATTTCTCTTTCCCACGTTTCCGGCGCAGGTTTTCGTTTTCTACTTTTCTTCTGTCCTTCCTGATAACAGATAAAATCATCATTGAACTGAAGTACTTTATTAACACTGTATAACGCAATATAATACATACCATTGTATAAAACGATCAGGATACACGAATATGATGATTATTAACTTGAAACGAGCGACAGAAAACCACGTTTTCTACAACTTGTAAAATTTAGGTTACTTTGCAGTTACAACGACGAATTATCTCATTTTCAATGAGCGATAGCAGCTGTTCTAAATAAAACTGGATGAAGGCGTTTTATGCCTCTTGTAGAGCATGTCATACACCACCAGATGGCATCGCTAACTCAAAAATTTCAATTTTGCAGTTAGGTCACTTTGCGGTTCCTATCTTCGTTTTCATTCTCGTTTCTGGTATTCTTGCTACCAATTGATAGCAAGACATTAGTGCGCAGCCGATCAACGTTTTCTATTAAAATTCTCAATTCAGCAACGAGCATCTCTGGCTGATTCCATACCGTGGGGAATCGCGCCCATTTTTTATGGTGAACCGCATGAGCCAGAGCCGCATGTACGAACCCATCTCCCACTGCGAAGTATGTCTCCATAAAGAAATATGAGATTTTCCCGTACCACGACGCATGGAACACGCCGCGCCGTGAGGTGTATTCTCATAATCCCATCTCAATGGGGCTGCTACTGTGCTAGGAGGATGATCTCTTCTAGGTGGTTTGGGAGCTGGTCCTGGCAGGCGTGAACGAGGTGGCGTCGGTTCGTCGCGTTGCTTCTTGGCACACTCTACGTGGTCTTTGTTTTGAATTTTTCCCATTTTTTCATGAAGACTCATATTCGCTGCTTTATTGATTTCTTCATTGTTAATTCGACACTATGTACATAACATACCCTTGCAGTCCTGATGCATTGCTGACCACTAACAATGAAGTTACCTTAAACCTAGGAGGACTATAATTTACTAAGATTTAATTGGGAGAATGATGACGAGCGTAAGAATTTATTTGTACTAAGAACGAATGTACGAAGAACGAAGAAGAATTTTAGAGACTATTCCATGTCCTCCGCTTCTCGCGCTAAAATATTTACTGTTGGATAATCAGAATTCTCTGGAGGGTACCTCGACGCCTCCTCGATCAACAACAGCAGCCTCGCTGTTTTCTGAAATCAAAATCATATAAACCACGTGTTGGTGGCACATACCTACATAATTATTAATGAAAGTGAATTTGTACGATGTATGATAGCGAACTAATTTAATTAGACTTTTACTTACTGAAAAAAGTTGAAGACTTCCTCTTCGTGGTCAACATTATTCTCTAATAAATTATTGTTTTTGGGAGCGTCCCCGGCGCCATTTACAATATTTTCCATAATACGCGATAAAGTATTATGATTCAAATACGAAAGTTGACGAACAAATGTCGCTTCAAAAAAAGGGAAAGTAGGAAGTAAAGGGAAAATAAAGAGAAAAGTCTCAAACTTTCGCGGCCACGGATTACAGATTTTCCGAGCTTTCCTAAATACCTATCAAGAACAGAGCACTGTGACCACGTCACAGAGTCGAAAATTCAGTAGATCGAAACGAAGAAGAAGAAGAGAACCGAGCCGACCTATTTTAAAAAGTCGATGCCGAATTTTCGACAAGGTGATCAGATACCGGCGTACCACACCGAGTTACACCTAAAGGGGGAAGGCCTTAAGGGCCAGGGTAAAATTCTTTCCTACCCTTCACCCATCTAAATTATAATACGAATTTTAAGAATAGTCGAAAAATTTTAATAGACGAAGAATGACAAGTGTGAAAAAATTAATGAGACGACGGTATTAAGGATTAATAAAATTAATAAAAACGAAAAACGTATCTGAGTCGGTCATTGCAAACCTTCTATAACCGAATAAAACAACCAATCGAACATCGAACTCTAATAACGATACCAATACGTACCACATGGTATCAAGCCGAAGCCTCCCACCTCCACATACACTCTAGAGAGGGAAAAAACTCCTGCACGTTACCCCCTCGTCTTATTTCACAATGTTTCTATTGAGTTTGAAAAAAAAATCAGTTATTTTGACTTTTATCTTCCAGAATAATTTTTTTCAATAGACAAAATGTCGCAGTTTTCTTTTTGGAAATTTTTAAATTTCATTTTCTTTATTATTCTAAATTATTTTCCATTTTTAATTTTTTTGATTTTCGAGGTTGCCAATTTTTAATAAATTTTGCGTATGTTCCTTGGCTGAAAATTCTATCGAGGTATTTGTGGTTTTTTCTCGTTATATTTGTATCATTGCCTCCGAAATCCTAAAAAAAAAAAATTCATCTCTGTAGTTTGACGTAAGCTTAACGTAGCATAATTATGCCAGAGCATTTGTAATCAACTCAACTAGACTTTATAGGATTGTGCTTAATGTTGCGCGAAATCTCTTTCAAATTAAATTTATTTCCATTTTCGATTACGTACATATTATACTACCTACTCCTTTTCTTCTTCAATTTTTAGACATTTTGAATTTTACATAAAAAAAGTTAGTAATCAGTGTTTCTCAATTTTTTACAATTCTTAAATTATATTATTTTGACAAAAATGATTAAATTACATATTTATTGAAAAAAAAAAATGTTTTGAATCCTCATGAAATTCTATAAAAATTTGATATTCAGTTAATCAATCGAAATCTATAATTTTAGTCAAAAATTGATTTTGAAAAAATGATTAGAAATTGCGCACTCGAAAAAAGGTACTTGGTATTAAGTAATCACTTACACTCTTGTATAGGTTTCGTTACATATTTTTATGAGTATATCTCGAATATCGAGAAGCCAACAAATAATTTCTTCAGTCTGTGAATCTGAAAAGTTAGCGATATGGTTTGCTACTTTTTTGCAGTTGTAGCACTGGATACTTTTTTCCGACTCATCACTCGATGAGGCGCTCGTTTTCCACTGGATACTGGTGTTTTACTATTCGACGCACTGCTTGAACCCTTTGACGCTGTATTCACGTTCGACGTCATCTTCGAGTTACACGTCATACTATTATACTCTCGCATTCGATTTACAATTTTCTTTGATCTTTGCTTTTCGAACGACGATCTGTAATCTGCATAGTGTACACATTCATTTCGAAAGCGTTTTTCGGAACCACTGCGTGGCACCGCACCGAAGATTCGGCATCTATTATCATTAAACACGAACCTGCGACAAGACCCGGTAACATTTACCTCCTTTTGCTGTTCTCGTCTCGTCTCATCTTCGCAAAAAGCGTTAATAGAAAATATTAAGACGCTGTGTATCAAAATGAGCCCTCTTCTGAGCTTCTCTCGCCTCACCTCGCCAATACTTTCTCAGTTCTCTGTCATTCTTATTCTCCTTTGCTACGAAAAATGAGACCAGGGAATTGTGGGGGAAGGTACAGGGTAAACCTACACGTAAAGATGATTCAAAAGTTTTACGCACCGAAACGAGCTAAAGTTTATGTGCCTTGTAACGGCTTCGTTGCTTGATGATGGTGTCTAGAATACATGTACTATTACCATTTATATACTTCCGCCCCCTCTGCTACCTTCATCTTCTACGTATACTTTCTCATTCGTGAAATCTCACCTCCTGCATGAAGCGGTGACCGCACGTGCGATCGTTTTTAAGTATCTGAGGCTATTTGTGGGTTTTTGGTGGCTCGCATCGATGGTTACATGCACAGTTGATGGTTAGAGAGAAATTTTCTGCAGAGCAAAGTTTTTTGAATATCAAAATTTCTAATCGTTTCCAATTCAGGACTTGTAAGAGAAGTTGAAATTATGGTTAAAATGAATGTCTATGGATTCGAGATACTTTTGCTAGTTTATTAATTTTTTTTTTTTTTTTTTTTTTTTTTTTTTTT
>FIZV01037749.1:0-11363 GCA_900050545.1 Trionymus perrisii | reverse complement strand
GAATTGAGATTTTTTTTTTAAATTTAAAAAAATTGGAAATTTTTTCTTAAAAAAAAAAAAAAAAAAAAAAAAAAAAATGGAGATTTAAGAAAACAGTTGAGACAGAAAATTGCGATTCTCCCCTTCTCATAAAAATGAAAGATTCATTTTCCAAAAAAATCTTCTTTTCAATCATTGAAAAATTTTTTTGTTCACAAAAAAAATTAAAAATAAAATTGGAAACTTCTGTATTCATTTCAAAAACATTGAAAATTCCTTCCAAAACGAGGCTTTATTTATCTGAAAAAACCGAGATTTTTTCTCTCTATAAAAAAATCAGAAGAATTCTGCACCTTAAAAATGTGGAAAAATTTTTCATTACAAAACAGTGAGGAATTTCTGCACCTAAACGAAAAACATTGAGAAATTTCCTTACAAAAAAATAAGATTTTCGTTCTGCAAAAAATTGGGGATTTTCTGTTATTCAAAAAAATGAAAAATTTCTTTACTTCAAAATACCTAATTGAGAATTTTTGTTCTTTACAAAAATTGGGACAAAAATTGAAATTTTTCTCCTGAAGGTAATGTAAGGTTTTCCCAAAAAATTAGGATTTTGTTTTTCCTACAAAAAAATTGAGAAAATTTCTGTGACGTCAAGTCCTAGACCTACCTACTCGAAAACGTTAAAAATTTTCCCTCAAAAAATGAAATTTTTTCCTTGCAAAAAAAAATTGAAAAGCTTCTGTACTTCAAAAAAATTGAAATTTTTTTACTCCCAAAATAATTTAGAATTTTTCTTTTTCACAAAATTGAGAGAGAAAAGTTTTTTTTCTTAAAAGTTAAAATAGAACACTTCTTTCCTAAAAAACTGAGATTTTTTTGTTTCAATAACATTTAAAATTTCTTTATTTCAAAAAAATTGAAATGTTTTCTCTAAAAAAAAATCAATTGTTTTTTCTTACTTTTTTTTCCGGAAAAAATATTAAAATTTCTTTTCTCCAAACGGAATTGAGGGAATTTCAGTTCCAAAAAAGTTGAGAAATGTCTGATGGTCTAGCTACTCTAAAACGTGAAAGTGTTGTAAATTGAAAATTTTCTGTACCTATTGCAAAAACATAGAGAATTTTTTTCGCCAAAAAAATATAGATTTTTTTTACTAAAGAAAAATTAAGGAATTTTTGTACTTCTAAAAAAGACAATTGAAAACATTTTTCCCAAAAAGGAAGATTTTTTTTCTTCGCAAAAATTTAGAAATTGATATTGAACTCTCCCATGCATGTCCCTCCCTCAAAAAATAATTGAAAGATTTTTTCTTCCTAAGAAAATGATTATTGATAAATTTAAAGTTTTATTTTGTTGTTTTTGTTTTTGAATTGAGCTCCTTCTCTAAAAACAAAGAGATTCTTTTTCAAAAAAACAGTTTTTTTTTCTTTCTTTACAGAAATATAAAAAAAATTTCAACCTGAAAAGAAATTGATAGACCAATTTGTTTTACTTCATGTTTTTGTTTTCTTCTTTTTTTAATTATTTATTAATTTTTAAGAGTAAGTTCTGTTATTTTAAAATCATTTAAAAGTATGTACCATTGAGTAACACAACCAATTTTCTTTACAGGGGCAGTCTTACTTCTAGGATTGTGTATACAATCGTGGCAGAAGTGATTATTTTTATTTTTACCGAAGTTTTAGTGATGTTGGATACATCTACTTGGCCTGAAGTATTCTTCTGGTTGACACTGGCCTCAGTTTTTCTTCTGAACAGTAAGAAAATACTTCCATTACCTCCTGGCGAAGATTTCAATAAAAATTACTCATTTATTTTATTTTTATTTTAGTGGCCAACGGAATTTATCAAAATACTGTGTACGGAATTGCTGCTCGTTTACCTCCCGCATACACAGGAGCTGTTATTTTTGGAAATGTACTTATTAACAGCAATGCGAAGATTTTATATAAAAATCCGATACTTATAAGTTGCGAATTTTTTTTTTTTTCAGAATCTTAGCGGGGTATTCACGGCTGTGATGAATATAGTTACAAAGGTGTTATCTCCTAGTCCCAAGACTTCTGCTCTGTATTACTTCATGATAGCTTTATTGGTGCTGTTTATATGTTTCGATATCTATTTCGTCTTGCCTTTACTTGTACGTACCTCTTACCTATCGATTTAAATTCGTATATTTCTTATTTACATGTGTAACTTATTGAAAATCATGTTACAGAAATTTTACAAATTCCATGACCTGCAATTTATCAAAGCACAATCTAATGCTGAAGAATATTCAGTTGTGAAAAAGACTCCATATTGGAAAATATTCAAAATGTGTTCGTTGCAATGTTTCAATGTATTTTTCGTATTCTTTGTTACGCTAGCCATCTTTCCCGCGATTCATTCGAGTATGCGACTTATTTCTCATCTAAATTTTTAAAAATGAATAATCTCTTAATGAAATTTTTAATCGTAGACGTTGAGCCTTCGAGTACTAATTTCGTCGTACCAGAGGATTACTTTCCCGATGTTTTGTGTTTTTTGACGTTCAGCGTGTTTGCCGCTGTTGGAAACCTTTTGGCGACAGTTTGGCATTTCGTAAGTGGATTAAAATAATTTTCATTATTGCACTTGAGTGTAACAATTTTTAATAAATAATTATTTTGTTGTATAGCCTGGTCGAAGATGGTTACATGTTCCGGTGCTTTTGCGCGCAGCTTTTATCCCGCTATTTTTAATTTGCAACTATATCGTGCCCGATCGGATAATGCCTGTTATCATTAAAGACGACTGGATTTATTGGGGAATTGCTGTGTTGTTCGCACTCACTAGTGGATGGTTTAGTACATTAGCGATGATGTATTGTGGAAAGTAAGTAACTAGTGATTTTGTATCGGGATTGATTTTATATGGATATTGTAATTAGAAAATTTTTCGCAGGAGTGTACCGCCTGAGTATAGCAGCGTGGCTGGAATGTTCGGAGGAGCGTGCTTAGTTACTGGAGTTTGCTGTGGAATTTTGTCCGCCTTTGTGTTTCCTTATATCGTTAAAAAAATTAGTTGGTAAAGCTTAGCTAACTGCGAAGACATCTGTGAATTTATTTTTAGTCGTCTCTCAAAAGTCTGACTTACTTGTAAATGAATTTTTGTATTCGTGTTCGTAATTTTCGTCTTCGATGGTATTCAACTTGAATTAATGACTAGGTATGCATGTGAGAAAAAAGTTTGCAATTTTTGTTTACAGTTGTTGTTTTACATTTTTAAGCGAACGTTTATGTACTTATTATTATTCGAACTAACTCAGGTCGTGTTGAAAGATTTTTTTATTCGTCGCGTATTTTAATCCATTACCGATTCTTCAAATGATCCGGGGCTATGCCTGCTTTGAAATCATCGATCAATTTCCTTTTTGTTTAAATTTATACTTTATGTCTTTAATGCACTGAAGTTTTGCTGTGATGGTATAAACTTTCAAAGCTTTGGCTTATGTTATTTGTGAATTTCGTACTTTACTAGTTGAATGTTTCTTCTATGTAGTATTTTTATTATCTCGATGAATTTAATTGTATGACTAATGTGTAACTTATCCATTATCAGTATGGCAAAATCCAGATAAACAATCATATTTTTACGGTCAAGACAATAACGAGTTTTTTGTCATAATTTTAACTTTTAAGTAGGTACGAATGACGAGCGGTGCATTGTTGTTGAGGTAGCTTGAAATTCTAACGTAAGTCTTCCTTATTGTGTAATTATTTTGTTTTTATACAAATAAAATTTTTTATTAGGATTGATTGATTATTCGAAAATTTGCGAATAGAATATTTTTCGTTGCAGAAATTTATTGAAAATTCTTGCAATTCGTGGATGCATTCCAAATTATTTTCAACATTGAAAAATAAATTCAATTCTGTACATCTGTGCTGATCTGTGCTGTACATTATGCATTATGCATACGTCATCATGTTGAAATCGATTTTAATCGATTATCGCGATAATCATATGTTCAGCATTCTCCGTTCTTACAATTAGGCAGCGAATGGGCGATAAGATGAACGCAATTTCGTCATTACCATGAACTATGATTTAAATTTAATTTACTTGTGTATTTTGGTTTAATAAAGTGAAACATTTAATGATTTAGTTTTATTAGAAGTCGTATTCTTTTTTCATTTTTCGAGAATTGTTTTAAATTGAAGTTTTTACTCGATGGCTGACATAAAGGCTTTGGAACATCCAACTCTCAAAGTACCCAACACTATGTTATTTTATTTTACGTATAATAGTTATTCTCGATCATTTTCATATCATAAAAATAGCTTAATGGCTTGGTTTGTTGTTAGGTGATTTAGTTTTTTTGTATTGTTGCCCATATTTTTTGTTGGGCGTGGTTTTATATCGAATTTCAAGATATTTAGATTTCGTTTTTCATGTGCTTAAATATTGGACATCAGTTTGATTGATAAGTTTTTTAAGTAACCTGTAATGTTTTCAGGTTCCGTATGAGTTATTGAATAAAAAATTTCGAGCTGCTCAGAAACAGATTGATAGAGAAGTAGCTCATGTTCAGTCAGCAGCCTTAGAATTGGAACGTGGACTATCATCGGATAACATTCAAGCGACTGATATCACTAGATTACTCGGTGGAATGGTGCAAAAATTACAAGTTTTGAAGCGAAAGGTAATCTTTTCGTTGTGGCACTGGTCTAATTCTGTATCTGCGCTGTGGTATTAATCAGTCAATATTTTTATTCAGGCTGAAGAAGGAATTGCTGAAGAATTACAAGTTGGCCTTGTTTGTAAACGACGTTTAGAGCATTTAAAAGAACATGCTTCAGGCAATGCTGGAGCTGTTAGCCAGTGGCGTCGTAGACGACTCGATCGTATGCTCGTCGAGTATTTTTTGAGACGAGGATATTACGGTGCAGCTACTCGACTAGCGCATACATCTGATCTAAAAGATTTGACCAATATTGGTAATTATTCTATATAAAATAGCTCCTAGTGGTAAAAATAATGCTACTCTGTTATGTTGCGGTTTCGTAGACGTTTTTTTGGTGTCTCGTGAAGTTGAACAATCATTAGCTGACCACGACACATCCAAATGTCTCGCTTGGTGCCATGATAATCGTTCGAAGTTACGTAAATTGAAGTCTTCAATGGAATTCAATCTTCGTGTGCAAGAGTTTATCGAACTTGTTCGTACCGATAGAAAATTTGACGCTGTGAAGTACGTGTGCATTACAGCTTCGTTCAAAAAAACTTATAAATCATTTGACTTCAATATGTTTAATTTTTGTGCGCCTTAGACATGCTAGGAAACACTTTTCGACGTATGAAGACAATCAGTTGGACGAAATACAGCATTGTATGGCTTTATTAGCGTTTCCTTCAGATATACGTAAGGATTATTTATAAGTATTGGTTTGTTTTTCGTAACTTTCGCTCAATCAAGTTTACTTGCAGAAATCTCGCCTTATAAAGAACGTTTAGATGAAAAAAGATGGGACAAACTTGTCGAACAGTTTCGTCAAGAAAATTACCGCCTGTTCCAGATGGCCTCGCAGTCTGTTTTTACCGTAGCACTTCAAGCAGGATTATCAGCTCTAAAGACACCATATCCTTTTTATGCACTTTGAGTTTTTACATAATTATGTTGTGCATGGTTTTCCTCCGCATTTCATATTATTCCTTAACGAGATGTTTAATCAGTGTTATAGCAAAGAAAATCGTAACAGTAACTGTCCAGTTTGTCAGGAG
The DNA here is from genome assembly GCA_900050545.1 of Trionymus perrisii. Classification (NCBI taxonomy): domain Eukaryota; kingdom Metazoa; phylum Arthropoda; class Insecta; order Hemiptera; family Pseudococcidae; genus Trionymus; species Trionymus perrisii. The sequence goes on along the minus strand of FIZV01037749.1, from coordinate 5,636 downwards.
TGGTTGAATATTTTAGCAATACCTTTGCCGTACGCTCATTGCAGTCAATCCAGACTGGTTTGCTCGATTTCTGGTCTTCCTTTGAATGAAAACAATCAACCAATGGTTCTTCCTAATGGTTACGTGTACGGAGAACAGGTACTTTTTCGTATAAATATAATACCCGAGAATTATTTTGTTTCTGGCTGTTCTTTTCAATCATTTTTCGTTTCTAGGCGTTACGACAAATGGCAGCCGAAAATAATGGTCAAGTTATTTGTCCTAGAACAAAAGATGTTTTTCCTTATAAAAAAGTTGAGAAAGTGTACGTCATGTAAATGCTTCGGAAGATACTTCAACAAAGCAACAGAACTGATGAGAATAATATCAAAAAATTCCTCTCTTTTTTGTAATAATTATTTAAAATGAGCTTACGTTTATTTATATTTCTAGTGATGTAAGTATTATAAAAAAAATTAGCTTACCTTTTTTTAGCAATAGTAGTGCGTAGTTTTTGGGTTTTTCCTTTTTTCTTTGTACAGCATAAGAAGATTTTTAATTTAGTTGTTGCTTTTAAGTGCCAAATTATTAATTTTTGTTTGTTTGTTTTTTTTTCCTGGTAATTATATTGTAAATTAACTGTAGTATATTAATAACGCTCAGTTTATGTGATGTGTGCGACGTTTAAATTATACGTATTTGTACTAATGTTTTGTTATTTCAAAAAACTAAAGTACGAGTAGCTATATCGCAAATAGATTTACTTTGATATGAATAAGCTGATGAATGGAGTTAAATGATTCTTTTAGAAATATTGTTAACTGCCATGGCGGCGGGTGAGGGAATCGAAATCTTTACGGATTTCTCCTCTTATGTGAATTGATGATGCGGACTGCAACTACTCGGTACTCGCTATTTCCTTTGAGTTTTGATTTACATTAATTCAAACATTTTGAGAGTTGATCTTTTGAAGTTTTGATACCGTTGACAGGAGTTGGTTGAGCGAAATGAAAAGACCGGAATTTTATCAAAATGAATGATGTATCATATTTGCGAGTTAAAATTTTCATAATGAATTCTGTCCTATTCTGTCAGTGTCAAATAAATTAAGTTTAAAAATTATTAAAATTCAGAATTTCAAAATATTTTATTTTACATTTTTTTTTATTAAAAAAAAAAAAACGAAAAAAAAACAGTACCTACTTGCGCAAAATCAAAAATTATGTACACCACACCTTGTTGATTTTTGTGTACTATCCAGAATTGATCATTTTACAATCCAGTATTGCATTATACATCGTTGCATCAAGAAAAAAAAACTTGATTGGATTGAGACCGGTGGTGTTTTTGCCAGTGAAAATGAGAAAAATCTCTCGATTCCTCGTTGTAAACGTTATTCAAAGAGAAATTTGGACAAATGACCACCATTTTCGTTAAGTGGGCAATGTATTATTGACTTGCGTTAATGTGTTGTCGGTGTTTTAACCGCGTTGTTATTGTAGTTCGTAAATTAATTTCTGTGTGTGATTTGTTAATTATTAAGTGGTTATAATTTTGTAATCTTGATATTATTAGAATCAAAAAGTTGATGGTTTTTTAATACGTGCGGTTTGTTTTATTGCTTAAGCGTCGGTGTTATTGTATTAATGTTGCGTGGAGGTGGATTTGCAGCTTCCTAATATTGCAATCAGTCAAAAAGGTAGGCTCTTTGTTTATTTACTCGTAATTAATACATCGCATTCGTCCAATTATTTAATCACAATATCCCGAGTGTAGATATCGTCGCGATATTTGATAAACAAACTCTAGCACTAACCAATTCACTCGTTTCGATAAAAGTATTATACCTTTAATTGACATTATTCTACCAGTGTCGTAATCAAATTACATAGTTGAACTATCTACGAAGCCGAATTCCACCCATAAAATAAGGTGTTTTTTAAAAAACCGAATGCTATAGGTATTGTGTGTCGAGTTTCGTGATTAACCTGTACATAGGCTTAGATAGGCCGACTAACAGTGAATTTGGTGGAAAAAAATATCGAATCGTGTTCGAACTACAGTGTGTAAAATGATAGTTGCGAAAGCTATTACATTGTAAACATGGTCAATTGATTATATTGCTTAATAAAGTATATGAAAATTACTTTTTTGGGATATGTTTTTAGTATAAAGTTGTTGATTATAAACATAAACAGCTTCAGTTTCTTTGTAATAATATGCAATATCAGTGAGTAATTGTTTATTAAAATTGAAATGTCTGGCGTTATTACGTGAAAAAAAGACCTACTGGATCAGCATTATTATGTATGTTTCGTTATTTTGCATTAATAGGCATATTACGAGTATTAACGACCTATATCGCTCTAATGCAGTGTGTTTTTGGAGGGCTAAGTTGCTATGTGAATTGTTTAATGTAATTATGTTTATTGTAACATTATGCGAATGTATTAGACAACGTAATCGGCAAAAATGATTAATTTACGTGTTTTAAAATGCTAGGCCATCTCGACCGGCTTTTTGGTCTAATTAATCCTTCGATACTATGTTGATAAAAAAGTAATTTTAACATCGATTCGTTATTATGTGCCATGGATATGCTGATTACGCGACGATAAACCATCACTCGTCGATGTTAATTGAGGAAACACGTATAACTTTTTCGGCCATAACTCCGGCACTGAAAAATTAGTGCAGTTTGCGCGGCTTCTTCTTTATTGGCAAACATTTGGCCCATATTTAAAATAAAATTCCCAACCACGCGTGATAATGAAGTGGTAAAAAGTTTTTTTTCAACGATCATACTATGATACTATTAACATCGCGACTGCTTTCTTTTCCCTCCCTTTTTTTTATGGTATCGTTGTACAAGCGTCTCCACGTTTTAGTTCTTATGTAAGGTTCAAATACGATTCGAAGGTTATTCGTTGTTATCTTGTCTGCCTTTTTTTGCTTAATATATTTTAATATCATTGGTTCGTATTTGCAGCTCGGTGTCCTGATAACGTAACACGAAAAATAGTTGTCTTCGCTGTTACCACCAATCGCTTAACCGAAAATAGTTGGTATTCGTAATCAAGTATGCGAATTATCTCGGTATTTTTTTTTTTCATTTTCGTTTTCTTCCACTCCAACATTCACGTATGTGTGTGGGTTATCAACGGGTTTTTTCATTAAAGTATTTCTATAATTTTTAAATTAACCTTGAACCGAACTCTTTGAGTCTTTTAAAGTCGACCGAGTGCGGTTCACCTGCAGGTTTTTGTGTCGGTTCGTCACAGATGGCACATATTTTTCTTCAATTTTTCCTCCCTCGAGAAAGTCTCATAGAAAAATTTATTCCATACCGGTTGCATTTTTTGTAGAACGTCTCATATGAAACATTTTCACTGGTGAGGCGAAACTGGTAATTTCTGCTAATATATCGTCGGTGTGTCGAACTGGTTCTACTACAACAATTCAGCGCCACAACAGGTTGTACAATAATTTTTCATCTTGGCGAATGTATTTTTGTGAAAAAAAGAAGTTTAAAAACTTTACGACAGAGACAACGCTCAAATTAGAATGGAAACTGTTTCACTGGGTTGGAAAGTTTGCACCTGAATTAGCGTTTATTAATTTACACCTTCAACTTGGTGGCGTTGAATTCAATGTATTCGCGCTTGCGGGTGAAAAGGAAAGGGGAAGGAAATCACGCGACGAAAAGGTCGACGGGGTATAACTCTTGTGTAGGGTCAAAAATTAAAAAATCTCAGCTTTTTTGCAACGTTGATCAGCCTACAGCTCCAAATGAAATGACCTAGAGGGTCAAAAATTTGCTTCGTTGAATTGGTAGAAGTCGCCGATCTGTCTTTTGGGAGTTTTTATCTTTCGGGTTTTTTTGAAGATTTTAAAAAGGGGTACAAAATGATGGAAATTTTCCCCAGTTGTGACACATTATGCATTACATCCAGCATGTGCAAATTTCAGCTTCCTAGGTCGTGTCCACCTATTTTTAAGCTCCATTCATTAGCTTTTTAAAAGGCATGGAAGAAATTCAGCTCCAAGTAGTAGCCTAACTGCTACGCCTTTTATTATGCTTCTAGTTTCGAAATCCTAGAATGTACTTTTGAAGTATTCACGAATATTGCAAAGTGTACGTTGACGATTTAAAATCTGCAGTTCGTGATTAATGAATCGGATACGGGTTCTAATTGTTTTCAAGCCTCGACTGCTGATAACGGTCGCAATTCTTGGAATTATGATTACTAAGAAATTATTCGCCGAGGAAGCGATGGTTTATCTGATCTCGAATGAAATTAGTCAGCGAATATGTATTGCAGGCAATTAAGGGTAAATTTTTTTATTATAAATGTGATAAAGAATAATTTTCATAACGTTTCGTTATATCCGATTAGGTTACGCTGACTGATGTCGTATTGTATGAGGTTAATTTGCTACGTGCGTGGTTTTTTTTTCTCGTACATGATTATTATATTTGTATGTAAAATTATTGGTAACCGTATTTATAGGGAAGATGTTTTCACGGCGTCAAAATTGGCTACTATTCGGGTGTGTGCGAGTTTTCTTCTTTTTTTTTTCTTCAATTCTCTGTTACATTGAGGTGGGCGTTAATTGTGTGAAGTATTTACGTAAAATAGTGAATGAAACGAAATGAATTGTTTTTGGCAAGTGTGCCGAAAACATTGTTGAGCGAGTTCGTTCGCCGCCTTGCACTTGAAAATGTGAAAAAAGTGTGTTAAGTGGAAACCATCGAACGATGTGACAATTGAAGGTGAATTAGATGGATGAAGACGAACGAGGAGCCAGCCGAAGCGAAACGTCCGAGATTATTACATATACTACAGGTATAGGTTTGTTAAACGAGTACTTTTGTATTTGTACGAGTCGAATAGGTGTGGGAATGGCCGAACGAAGAGAAGGTTGAGGTTATAGTTTTTTTTTTTAAATTTTTTATGTCGTTCGGTTGACCGAGTTGGCTGTTGTGGTGTTGCATGACTGAGGTTTCATGTCGTCGTGTTGCGGAAATTAATTACTCGAATGTTGGTTGAGGCGAGTTTGTAATCGAGTGTCGATTATTTCTAGCATCGGTTTCGAATATCGAGTTGATTTTCGACAATTTTTCATTTTGAGAAAATTAGCTGTTGAAATTGATTGAACTGATGCAGATGGTGAAAGTTGCGGTTTTAGAAATTGGATACATGCTTTTTAAGGGTGGGGGGTCGTTTGGTATGATGAAAAAATCGAGTTTTCAAATAATGCATACAGTACTTCCGGGTGGTCAAAAGAATAACCAGTTCAATAACTAACTCGATACAAATCCATCATCAGGAAAATAAATGAGAAATTCGAAGGAAAGAACAAAAAATTTTGAGATAAAATTCCAATTTCTCAAAAAAGGACTCACAGAAGAATACGAAAATGTTTTTACTCTGTCTACTGAAACTATCTTAAAGAATTCTTCTACTGAATGTATAATATTAATCTATTCAAAATTTGAAAGCTCAAAAGCTCAAAATTATTCCTTATGATTATTAGACAAAATTACAATTTCTCGAAAAAGTTTGGATAAAAGACCTTGAACAATATTTTCATTCTGTTCATTGAACTTTCCCCAAAGTAATCTTCTACTGAATGCAAACACTTTCTGTATTCAA
>FIZV01037690.1:0-11780 GCA_900050545.1 Trionymus perrisii | reverse complement strand
AAAAAAATCCTCTGAATTTTAAAGAAATTTTAACACTCGAATTTTTAAACAATACAAGTGGTACAGTTCTAAAAAAAATGTGATTTTCGATCTATTCCATAAAACGCCCTCCCCCTCCCTTGAAAATATGTCAATCTAATGCATCAGAACAAGAGTGAAGCAAACTGCAAAGTAGAAAGATGTGTTTTTGTATACCTAATACTGACAGCTGAAAAAATATGAGGGTTATAAAAAATGGGGAGGGGGTGTGAGATCAAATTGGGAGAAGCCCTTTAAAGCTGTGGGCTGTGGGGGATCTCGGCACCCCTGATACTTCCAGTCTCATTTCAAAAGAGTTCATCACCAACCACGGAAGCAAGGATTATGATCACAAGGAGGTATTGACGGACGACACACTACTCCATCTCCTGTATATCCAACCGGACATGGACCGCATCTGAAGCCTTTGGAAGTATCCTCGCATCGAACTCCTGCAATGGAAGTATTTTTACAGTAGGTAAGACTTCTTTCAGCCACATACATATACCTGTAGGTAAATAAGTGAAAATTAAATCTAACCAGGAGCACAAGGGTTCAGAGAACAAAGTCTAAAGCAGTGTTGGCCATCACCGGTAAAATCTGGCGGACAGGCTCCACATTGGAATCCACCTTCTATGTCTCGACACGCCACACCTACACAATACCACACCAAATAGGATAAACTGAAGTTCTGAAATCTTAATCGAATATAATCTTAAAATAAATTTAATTCTTTACCGGGATAACAAGGGGTCAGAGAGCAAAAATTTCTTCGACATGTTACACCATTACCGTAAAATCCTGGAGGACACGATCCACACCTGTATCCGCCATTCGGCTCGTCTTCGCAAGCGACACCTTTGTAAAAATGCAAATTATTATTACGTTTTCACTTTCTCGTTAATATTTTTTATAAAAGTTACTCCTAAAGTATGATTTAGACGCTTCAAACGAACCTTGAAAACATGGCTTCGCAGCGCAAGAGGAAATAGGTGTGCAGATTCTGCCATTACCCTCGAAACCAGAAGGACATGCACCGCATCTTGGACCTTGAGGTGTATCTTCGCAGCTTACTCCGGGAAAGCAAGGGAATGGTTTGGTGGAACACAAAGGCGGTGGTAACGTGGGTACATCAGGTCCGATAGCTGCGAAAAAAATCGTCAAATTAATATGTAAATTCGCCAACTCGACGGTACAATGATTGATTAATGCTGAGGTTAATACGATTAATTTATTGTTAGGCGTGGTTAACCCCTGCCTCGTAATTTTAGATTTCTGTGCATCGTATTCGAGTGCTTTGGTTATTTTCAATTTGCGAACGTTACACTCACGAGATATTTTCTGTATTCTTGACAAGTTACTATAGAAATAGGAAGAAATACATTTGTATGAAAACGAATAGGTGTACGTCGATTCGAATAAAGATAGGTACGATCGTAATTGATATCAAATTATCGATTCAAAACGAATTATCGACTTGCAATGCTCGATCCATTTTCTGCTTGCGGTATAAATCGCCTTCCACGAAATATTTCAATTTTCCACTGTTGAGTATTTTTCATTCGATTCGAAGAACTCGATCGAAGATTTATTTCATTAAATTAAATAGGTAGCGTAAAAATTACTCTTAAGTATACTTAACCAAGGCTGGGGATTGAAAAAAATGAAACTAAAAACCTGCGTTTTAAATATTTTATTCGTATAAAAAGTATACAATATGGTGCCGATCCTTACAATATTATACGATTTTCACTCACAAAAAAAGAAAAAGAAAATTAACATAAAATTATGCGAATATGAGATTTTGATTTCGATCAATCAAATTTCCATTCGATAATTTTTCAAAAGCCAAAAACATGAGAATTTTGTTATTTAAACCAAGATCCCATATTGCGTACTTTAAAATATTTGTATTTTGTACGATGGCTTAGATTATACGTATTAACAGGTCGTGTTCGGTATCCCAGCCTTGGTTAACCCGTACGAACAGGAGGCTCACCTGTGCAGAAGCTACACCGTTCTAGGATCTGACGAAGTCTATCAGTCTCTCGTCTCTGTAAAAAATAACTAAGTTAGGTACGGAATCCTTTTGAATGGAGATCTGGCTTCGTGGACGGTATAGAGTATTACCTGAGATTCTAGTTCCGCGCGTAGTCGGTGAATTTCCAACAATAGGTCGTTGAGCTTTTGAATCAAGATGTTATCTGTATGGAAGAGAGAAAATAGAACGTGTATACTCACCTAATCTGAAATCGTTTGAATTCTTTCGCAGACTAGTACTGCATATTTTCTAGTTTACTTACCACTGCAATCATTTATCATCGGTATATCACCTGAAACCATGAAACACATCAATTTAGGTATAAATCGACGCCTAATCATTCAACTTGTACATATTTATGTACGTATTGTAGGTACTAGGTACGCATTATCACACAATCTTGAAATACCTCTTTTAATATCGTTCAAATTAGTCGGTGGAGATTGATTAGGCTGAGTAGCTTGCATATCACTTTGACAATTATTTTGTAACAAAGCATTATCTATATTTATACTCTGAATGTCAGCTTCATATTTTCTTTCGTGATGCTGCAACACAAAAAATGCACAGAATCATTTCACTATACCTTGACCGTGGCTAAAAAACTTGTAAATTGTAAAACCAACATTCAATCTTATATCAAATCAACCATCCATATAAGTCCATCGTAAGCAAAAATCGTCAAAATAGAGCCCATATACGTTGTACTACTTCATCTATTCGAGAGTCAACTCCAGATACACGGTACAAGTTCCAAACAAGGTACTGTACCGGTAGTCTGGACACCGTTGTGTGACTCGAATATAAATTACGTCGTCTCCGGAGTATTTAACAACGAAACAATGTTACCATCGAGTTAATGATGTTTACGATTCTGATCGAACTTTAAATTTCATTTGCGAACATATGGTCACGATGGATCTACGCCGGAGGGCATCATAAGGCGGCGTACGATTATAAAAAGCGAGTACTACGAGAGTCGACATTACGAATGTAATGTAATTTGTTCGAAACATATGTTAATATAAATTCAATGAAGCAAAAAAACAGCCCACGCAATTCGTGTGGTCAATCATATTCCGATATTGTTTCAAATAAGTTTTAGAATCTTAAATGAACCGAATAGTCGGGAAGCGTAATTTTAACGGATAGTTATTATAACGTAATAATTATTGAAATATAATTACTTCATTACTGTCGAAGTCATTAAAACCGAACAAATTGCTGAATAAATGATTAAAACAGACAAAACTCAATTAAATTCTTCAAAACATTCCGCGAAAAAAAAGTTCATCGTTCCCAAAACACATACACAACAATAAATTTCCGCCATTACGATTTAGGATTATTACGTTAATTTCTCAATTCTTGAACGTGATTGGTCGATTCATATATTTTTTGACAACGGAAAACTTCGATTTTTGATTTAGTTCTTGAACGTGATTGGTCGATTTATATAAACATCAATCATTTTTTTTTTGATAACGGAAAACAACGATTTTTGATTTTTATTTTTCAAATTGCAGAAGGAAATTTATTTGAAAATTTTTGATTTGAATATCAGAGCTATAAATTACGAGCTCGAAATGTGGAATGTGGAAATGATTTTAGGTGTGTTCGTGTCACTAAATGTTAAGCCTTATTAAAATTACCTTATATTTTTAGATTTGGGAATAAGAATTCAAAATGGAAGCAGTCAGAAATTCAGATCAAAATCACCAAATCAAACTGAAAATTCAACTTATCGCAACCCAAACATCTACGCTTATAATTATAGAGTAGAGATATGTAGGTACATTTCACTTACGAAATACACTTGAGGATTTCTCATATTCATATAAATATCCCTAAAAGTCTTCTCAGTTCTAATGGTGCCAAAGTCGTTACAGTCGATATACAACGATAACTCAGCGTGTGGTTGTAACTGCTTAACTCCGAGCACGAGTGTTTTGATCGATCCATCATCCGTCAAATTTCTAAACGTAAAAATTTTACTTTCCTGTTCGCCGTGAAGTTTAAAATTGGCAACAACTGAAACATAAATGTCTTCGTTAATATGCTATATTTTCATTGCTGCAAAGGTTATTCACATTTACACAGCACGTTGTTGTATAACCGATGCCCGAATTGAGCTATGAAAAAAGGGCGTCAAGCGTAGGATTACATTTATGATTGTAAAACCAAATAAACACGTGGGATTTATTACAACTTTCATTACAACGCATTAACGTCCCACACCAAGGTGCTCTTTTGGTTAGTAGATCGCGATTCTCCGAATTACCTCGTCTGTTCTCCCGGTCCAACTGTATAGAGAATTTTTGGTGTACTTCTGGAAATTCTATACTGAACAAAACTTCGCTTTTTTTCTTCTTCGAGCCTACCGGAATCGCTTTGCCGCCGCTTCTCATAGTTATTACGAAATCATCGTTATTTATAGATTCCTCCAGGGATTTGCTGGCTTCTGCAATAACGTACGAATAAAAAAAGAGTATTTATTTTCAGATATATCATCGATGTACCCTTTTGCACTGTGATGAAATGGTACTACCTATCACAGATCAAATGGGAGCAAATCGTTTTATAAATAAATCTAACGAATTTTTCGATAATTTTATTGCCATCAGGCAATCATCGTTGTTTATCGATTTGATAAAACGTCATCTCAGATCAGGTGTTTTTAAACCGTTCGTTTACTTGAATAGTTTATTTCTGCGATTCGCGATATAATTAATCGAATTACTCAAACATCGTTAATTACGGTGAGAGCATACGTTTTAAAATTATGAAAGATGATTTTTTTGTGTACCAAAGTTCAAACCTTTGGTTTCCAAGAAAATGCAATTAACCTAAATGCACTTGAGGTACCTAACCTACTTACTTTTTGAACAAAAGTTTATTAAAAACGTACAACATTGAAACTCAAGTTTTCAATTCTGTTAGAATTTTTTATAATGTAATACAGGAAGTACATTACGCATTTTTTTTTTCTTCAAAATAAAGTTTAAGGTTTTTCTTTGACGAACCGACTTTTTTGACCTTAAACTTTGTTGTAAGAATTAAAAGCTAATTTTTACAATTTGCATTATTTCAAAGTATGGGTTATTTATGGAGGTTATCGAGATTGAGATAGAAACATTCGTACCTAATTACTTGATTAGTGCACTAAATAATAATCATCAACTAATCGAACAAATTGAGAAAATGTGAAGTTTTTATGTTTTTGTTTTTCAAAATCAATAATTGCATATCTTTTCAGAATATGTATAGATGTGTTGAAAAAAAACCAGGGTAAAACTCGAAGAAAGTAATCAAAGCGAAACTACTACCCAGTTAAAATGCCTACCTACAATACCTAATTACCTACATACAATTTATTAATATTAAAAATGTATAGGTTTAAATCATAGAACAGTAATAATTAATAATCAAAATAAATATATGTACAATTACAGTAGACTCTCGATTATCCGAGTTAATTGGGACGAGGGAAACTCGGATACTGAAAAAAGTCGGTTAAACCGAAGTCGATTTTTTTTTGAAGGAAAAATTATGCTTGACAAAGAAACGTTTATTTTGATAAAAAACGAACAAAATTGAACAAGTAATCACTTTGTTTTCGTAAAAAAAAATTGGTAAAACGTAAAAACAAAATAAAAAATTAGGTTAAAAAAAAAAAAAATCAAAAAAAAATCAGCGAAACAAAATTTTAGTTTAAAAAAAAATCAGTTACACATTTTTGTTTTCCTGAAGAAATTTTTTTCAAAGCTGTCACATCCCTCCATTTTGTCACAATTAAAATTTCTTGTGCCTGGCTGTCTTTCGATGAAGTTCAGTGAGGTTTGTAAAGCAGAATACGCTTTATCAGATGAAATTTATAATCGTTCCTATAGGCTCTTTCGTATAATTGAGACTAAAAAATCGGAAAATTGGATAAAAAAAAAATAACCGACTTTTTTGCATCGGTTAAAACGAAAATCGGATAATCGAGAGTCGGTTAATCGGTAGTCTAGTGTATTCAACAAAAATAAATAAATTACAGCATAATAATTTTAACTAAAAAAATAAGAATAAAAATAAACCAATAAATATGAAAAATCACATACCCGGATCGACAGAAGCAGAATAAACTAATGTGTATAAAAATAACAAATGAAAAACACACCGTAAAATCATTTTGAAAATGAAAACGTTAGTTCAAGAAGAAAATTCAAACGACCGTTGACTAGCGGTATCAAGCTTTCATCTTGCTTCGTCTAGCTTTACACGCGAACTGTGCAAAGTAAATATATCAACATTCTAGAGTACAGTAGTACAGGTTTAACCGTTTTAGCCATATTTGTAATCTGGAATCACATTCACGTGTATTAGTGAATTTACTTATGTTCGCACACTTATCAACGTAGACGTACACCACATCTGACGAATTTTATCTAAGATTGTAAGCTCTATTGCTTCTGTTCACGCTTTTTTGCATTTTCTTTTTTAAAAACCAAATTAAATAATGAACGCTGACTATTGGAATTTGATTGTTTGATTGCAATGATTATTACTCGAGATTTTAAATTGAAGATGACATGACGTTCGAAATGATTTTTCGAAAAGGACGAAGGATCAATGTAGCTTGAGTGTTGCAAAAGGAGAACGAGGGAAGTTCGAATTCCTTTTTCCTCTCACATTAGCATACTTGATTTTATAATTTTTGAGAATTTTATGTGATCACACATTCCCTGGAAATTGGAAAAACATAATAAAAAAATCCCTACTTCCATCAACCGTTCACACGGACCAATCGAATACCTACCTAATTAATCTGTTGTGAAATTTGATGACGGATAAGTTGCCTACTGAACGCCGTAAATATGAATCTATGTTCTATGAATAGATCGTAAAATACTCGAACGGGTAGGGATATCATTTCCGAGAAGAACTAGTCACTTATCAGTTCTTGAAGTATGAAGTACTATACTTGAAGTTGTATTTTTATTGCATGTTTTATATTCGGTAAAAATATTCCTCCTCCGATTGACACACTATGAATAAACCATAATACTCTAAGACACGTACGTAAATAGTACACAAAAGCCCATAATATTCCTCACATCACATGTCAGCTGTTCACCATTGTTCTGAATTCATGAAATGTAATCCCATCCCATTCATAAACATTCACCAATAATCAGCGACAGTTAAAAATATTACATATATTTCACAGCGCTAACACACGAACAATATTTCAACAAGTAAATTCAAGGCGACAACAGATGGGCGTTTTTCAAAATTCTTCTCATGATAATTTGCCTCTTCACCGGATCTTTTATTCTAGCTTTGAAGCCCATTTTTCCAAGTCTTTTACTTTCCTTCGGTCGTGGGAATCTATCCCGTATCTTGGTTCGACACGGATTAAAAGACCAAGCGTTAGCAATGGCGCATTGTGTCAGCGATGGCTGGAAAATAGAACAGGAGCTTTGAGAAAATGAACCAACGGCAGAAGATATTATCCTCCTGGAAAAAATTAAATAAATAAACGAGAAGTTCGTAGCTAGGCCACCGGTACAGAATGTTGAATGAATTTTACCTGCCAACTGATGCCAGCAAATTAGATACGAACGCCATAGGTTTCGATAGGGTCTTTAATCGTTAACTAGTACTTTTGATTAGTCTAAGAGATTATTCAACTAATAAAAACAGGTAATTTTTCCAAAAATTTCGAATCAAGTTTCATTTTTCAGTTGAAAGTTTTGATAGCGAGCGAAGATGTACATACTTTTGGAAGTGATAAAAATTTTCTACATGTAGCGCTACCTATATTTTAAATTTTGTAACTATTTTTTTTTTTTTTTTGTTCAATTGGATTGGATAAAAATTTTGTGACGTTCTCAGATTAAATTTATCACTTTTTAGTTTTTATTTTTTCGTCTAGGTAGGTATAATTTTTCCTCGACTTGACACAAATCTTGCGATCTTGTTGACTAAATTTTTCATTTTCGAATTTCGAGTTCTCAGTTCTCAAAAAAAGAAAGAACTAAAGAGTAACGATCAAGCCACGGCCACCACTAAAAAAAATAAAATAATGTCAACTTTGAATTTGGAAGTGAAAGTAAATAATCTCAAATAAAACACGAATCAGTGAAAAAAATACATAAACAATTATTTTAATAGTAAGAGTAATACGATATATTTCCAGTTTCCACAAGAAAATAATTTAAAAAAACAATTTTCATAGTGCACAATCATGAAAAAATAACACGAAATAATTCGTTAATAATAATAAATTAAACCGTACTAGTAATAATTTCCTAAATTTGATGATAACCACCAAAATCAGGATAAAATTCAGTATCCTGAAACAACGTAACCACTTGATTTGTGCCAGGATCCAAAGCTGTCGCCAAGCACCTGTACAATCCTCGATCCAAGGGATTAACATCAAATAAATGCAAAGTACTGCCATGTGGTCGAATATGAATATCGTATTGATGACTTATACCATGCCTGCGATACAGAGTGCTCAAATCTCGAGTACCCATGTCAGCTCGTTCCCATATAATGTTCTAAAGAATATAATGCGCATCGCGTGAATAAAATAATTATCCGCGAAGATGATGTTAAAAAGTTATAATATGCAAATTAAAAAGAAGAGTAATGCGCGAATTTAGATAACTTACTGATATCATTAACATGCTTTCGGGAAACTCGCAGGTTACTTCGGCGTTTCCGGTCGGTAGCATACGATACCGACCTTGTCCCATACGTACTCTACGAAAACGGTTTTGGATTTCTGATATGGATGCCCATCTGAAAGAGAAAAAAAATCAAATTGAAATCTTCGAAAATATAATTTTCAAAATAGGTACCCAGTACCCACTACGCGATCTATAGTGTTTTTATTTTGAAATATAATAACTATAAGAATTCACTTACGAATGACTAACTGGATAATACTGTTGCCAAATCGGTGTAGCTATTTCTGATGCAACAGTCGAAACGATAATGGAAATTTTCAAACTCCAAAGGACCAATTTCATTCTCATAACATATCATGAACGCACGAAAAACTCACTGCGAATCACGCGAACACGATCACTCGACAGTACAGTCGAAAAACAACACTATAAATGGGACACTGCGGCATGGCGCGTTGAATGCGAATCGAGCAAAAAAAACATTCAATTTTTTGCCATTACAACAAACAATATTAAAAACAGTTACGGTCCAGTGTGACTGTACATTTTCTTGGCGATTTTTTTCTAATTGTTTTTATTGGTAATGACCTCTGGTTATATTTTCACGGTTAGCGGCGTAACGGATCACGTCTGAATTTGATCGTATCGAATGACAAAGAACCTCCTCCCCTTCGGTCTAAACTGGGCCAATCTATACAAGTGAAACGTATAAATAGGATTTTGAATAGTGTGAATATCACGAATAGATTGTTCTAGAATGACAAGTTTTACGTATTGTGATAAAAAAAAATATTTATTCAAAAGTAGGAAACCTCGGTAAAAATATCAGTACAATGCGAAGCGAGAAACAAAACGAAATTATCCTTTGATTACAGCAACGGGCCTGAGCTTGATAGTTTTCTTACTGATGCCCGCCTCGTGACATGTGTTTACGACATCGGTAACGTTTTTATACGACTCAGGAGCTTCTTCCATAACTAATTTAGGCGAAGCTACACGTATCGAAATGCCTTGATCTGCTAATTTTTGTAAAACTTCATTGTAATCTAAAGCTCGTCTTGATTTCGCTCGAGATAATGCTCTACCCTGAAAGCATATCACAATTAGTAAAGAAATTGACGAAATATGGACCATTCGACCTATACGTACTGCTCCGTGACAAGTTGAACCGAATGTTTCTTTCATTCCACTTTCTGTGCCAGTTAAAACATACGAACAAGTGCCCATTGTACCTCCTATTAAAACTGGTTGTCCAGTTAATTGATAATCGACAGGAATTAGAGGATGGTTAGGAGGAAATGCTCGCGTTGAACCCTTTTTGAAAAAATAATAAAAATGGTGGTTTTCATATTTTAATCATTTCTACAAAGAGAAGGGGTAATTGCAAAGCTTACTTTTCGATGAACTAATAACTGCTTTGGTTTCCCATCAACCATATGTTCTTCTATTTTAGCTATATTATGCGATACATCGTAAATGACATGCATATCTAAATCATCTGGTGTCATTTTGAACTGTTTAGCGAAAGCCTACAACGATAAAGAATCGAATTAAGATCAATGAAACATATTACGAGCATCGATATAAGCTAATTCACCTGTCTACACAAGAATGTCATTGAACTACGATTAACCCATGCGAAATTAGCAGCAGCAGCCATGGCTTTGAGATAGTTTTGTCCTTCTTGGGAGTTGATACGAGCGCACGCCAACTGCCTATCGTTAACTTCAATTTTATCCCGTTTCATCGCCTTTTCCATTTCTACCAAAGCATCTGTAATAATAACCGGAATTAGGGCGCTGTTGACCCCAAATGCGGATAGAATTCGTACCTGTAGCAACTTGATGACCGAAACCTCTGCTGCCAGAATGAATCATAACGCAAATTTGGCCAGTTTTCTCGATACCCATTTTACTAGCTGAGGATTTATCGAAGATCTCTTCGACTACTTGAATTTCGGCGTAATGATTTCCCGCTCCTAAAGTTCCTAATTGTGGCAAGCCTCGTTTTTTTGCTCGCATACTAACTTTGGATGGATCTGCGTTTAGCATTCGACCATATTCTTCGCAATGTTCCTTATCTTCGGCCCAAATGTATCCTTCACGTAGAGACCAATCCATACCCATTTCCAAAGCTTCTTCCAAATTTGTAGCATTCATTGGGATAATACCTTTGGATCCGACGCCCACCGGAATATGATCGAATAGAGCTTGAGCGAGTTGTTCCTTTAGTCGAAACGTTTCAATTTAAAGATTAAAAAACTTATCAATTAATGTTATTTGATATCTATCAAGACGTCTACTTTTATCGGAAGAACATCTTCTTCGAATAGATTAGTACGTAATAATCTGACACCGCAATTGATATCAAATCCTACACCTCCAGGTGATACAATCGCTTGAGGATCACTCATATCAAAAGCCGCCATGTTACCTAAAAGTGACCAAAACATGTACACGCGTATTTAGGAATACAACACTGAAATTAATCCATCTTATTTACCAATAGCGAAACCATATCCAGAATGTACGTCGGGTAAACCGACAGATTTACCGACAATGCCAGGAAGTGCAGCTACGTTAGCTATTTGCTTGACACCCGGTAAAAAGCCACCGACTTGCCCGGGTCTGCATGAGTTTCGCAGTTCTTCCAACATTAGCTTTTCTAGATGATTGTTAACGTAGAAAACTCCCTCAACCTATAAAAAAATCATTAATATTTGCAGGAATCGGGAAAAAATAAGTTTGAGTTCACTTACCTTCATGTTAGGTTGAAATCCTTTCTTGATTCTCCAACAACAAGGAGAAATTTTCTCCAAGTATTTGAGCTCATCTTCGTACTTACGAACCACCATTTCGAATTTTCGATTAGATTAATATATTATTAACTTTGTTTGATGAAAATAAAGAAATCAAACTTCGAAACATTCTTTTAAATTTCAAAAAAGTATCAATATCAACATTGCATTTCATTGCATCACAAACAGTGCTGCACGAACGAACGAAGAACAAGAACGAAGAACAAAAGAACACAGCATT
>FIZV01037684.1:0-12119 GCA_900050545.1 Trionymus perrisii | reverse complement strand
TAAATAAATAATTATTTCAAATTAGGCTTTAAAAAAAAATTAAGAAAAATCACGTTTTAAAAATGAAAAATAAATAATAATTATTTTTTCAGATTAAAGAAAAATGTTTTTAAAAAATTGAAAAATGAAATAATATATGTCCAAATTGTTCACTTCGGAGTTTCAAAAGTTCAAAAAGATTAATTCATAAAAAAATAAAAATAAAAAAACGTAACAGTTCTAAAAATTTTTAAAAATTGTAAACTAACAATTTCAAAAAAATTCAACATTCATTGCAGAAAATTCAACAAATAACAGTTCTTGAAAAAATTGGTCATAATTTGAAAGCCTTCATTTGATGACATATTTACATTGTGTTAGCATTTGTTAAAGTGATGTTTAATTTTTTTTTTTTAATTGAAATTTTTTATTTTGAAAGGTTGAGTAAACTGATTTTTGAGGAATCGAAAAAATGAGCAAATAAATAATGGATGATTAGTAAATTTTGTGTAAGTCCTAGGTATTGCTCTTTTGCCAACTTTTGGAATAAGTTCAATTATTGCAAAAACAAAATAAAACCAATTTTTAAAAAAATGAAATTCATTCAATTTTTTAAAATCAATTTCTAAAAATAAAAAAAAAAGTTGCTCAATTTAAAAAATATAAAAAAGGAATTTTTGAAAAGTAGGTAAATATTTATAACTTCTTAAAAAGTAATTCCTCATGTTTCAAAATTTAAAATAGCCGTTTTTTTTGTTTTTTTTTTAAAATTAGACGCTCATTTTGGAAATATAGAAAGTTTATTAATTTCATTTTGCAAGAATTTCAAAAATTTACCTGAATTTTGCAAATCAAGAAAATTAATTTTCTTTGAACGGTTTTTCAAAAATTGAAAAAATAACCTACTTAATCAAAATTATTAAACTTTAAAAAATGGAAAATGAATTTTTTATTTCGAAAATTGCAAATAGATACTCATCTTCTAAGTATTAAAAAAAAATCGTTTATAAAAAAAATAAATCAAGACCTTATGATTGCGCATATTTTTGAAGTGTTGAAATGCCCACCTTCGGTTTTCCTAGTTGATAAAAAATTGAAAATCTGGAAAAAGTAAAAAAAAAAAAAGTTATTGAACAATTGGAAACCTTTTTACAAAATTATTAGTTAAATTGTAATTTTTGTGCATAATAATTGCACATTTCGCCAACTTTTGGAATACTAAGTTCAATTGTCAGAGCAAAAGATTTAATTTTTTCTGACTCGTAGAAAATGATCTTTAACAATTCCTTCTTTTTTTAAATTTTGAAAAATAATTTTTTTATTTTTTTTCAAACGGAAATTGGAAATGAATTTTCTAAAAGTTGGTCATTCATTTTAGAAAATTTCAAAATTTCATTTCTAAAGAATTGAAAAAAAAAATCAATGATGTTAATTTTTTCAAAAAAAAAGAAAAAAAAATGTAGCAAATTGTAGAGAATGATTTTTTAAAAAATTTTATTGCTATTGAAAAAAGTCTCACTTCAGATTTCCCAGTTGAAATAAAAAACTGAAAAATTAGAAAATTCATTTTTGAAAAAATGATAAAATTATAATTTTTTAAAAGAGGGAAAGAATTTTTTCCCTATTTTTTAAGGAAAATAATTTGAAAAAACTGTTTCTTGAAGAATTTTTAAAAATGAAAATAAAATTAATAAATTAATGGATACCTATTTCGTCTGTTTTTAGTCAATTGCAGAGATTTTTTTTTGGATTTTTAAAAATTATTTTTAATTGAGATTTTTTTAAATTTCTCCTCATTTTTAAAATTTTTGAAAATAATTTTTTTGTACTTCAAAGTTGGCAATAAGCTTAGAAAAAATTGGTCATTCTCATTGATTTTGAAAAAATTCAAAAATTCATTTATTACGAATTTTCAAAACTTATTTTAAGAAATGAAAAATACTTATTAAAAAAATAAATAAATGATGAAAAAATTGGTTTCAAAATTTAAAATAAGAAGTAAGTGATGTTTCTATAATAGCTCCACAATTTAAAAAAATTTCACAATGTTCCCTCGGATTTAAACGACATTTGGTAACACTGAGCAGTCTAAATACGTGTTTTTGTTTTGTTTTTTTGAAAAACAAAATCTACCAGGCGCCTGAGAAAATGTTTTCTATACCTACCTAGTACCCACTTTTGCAAAATAATGATCGACTACGTGACGAGAAACAATTTTTCCTCGGAATTTAAAGTAAAAAGTGTTGTCGTTTGGGAGTAAAATAACGTAACGCGTTTTACACTAATATTCGCTTTTCAATCTTTTGCACAAAAAGATGTATGTTTACTTTTTATCGGGAGCGCTTTCAAATAAATTTTACATTTAGGAACGAGAAAAGAAAATCGACGTTACGAGGTGGGTTTTCTTTTTTCCCCACAAATACGCGAAGCCATCACATTTATTTGGAGTTGATCTGTTCTTCTTTTCGTACGTATTATAGACGTGTTTCCCCCACCGTCAGTTGGCTGCCTATCTTTTGTGTGAATTTTCCCAGCATATGGTACTAAGCAGGGGTGTTTCAAGTTAACGATATATTTGACGTGTTTCGTTCAAAATGGGTAAATAAGTATATTTTTAATGGATGTGTGTGTGTGTGTGTGTGCATTTTGTTATTTTAATTTCGAAACAATCCCGTCATGCGTAGTTGTTGAAAGACTATCAAAAACAATGACCCTTAATGATATTGGTTTTTCGAAGGCGTGCCGAGATAGTTGACTTTGATCACTTGTGAACAAAAATCATAAAAATAGCATTCGTTATGTTATGGGTGTAGTTTAGTAGGTAAATGAGTAGGCAAAATGAGCAATTTTTTGAAAAGGAGTAATTCTTTACCAAAATTATTGAAAATTGGTATGCTGACTAATATCGACCCCCCGAATCCGAATTTCGCAATTTCCAGCTGTTCTGGAGCCTCCAGCGAGATGTTGGTTTTTTCCGGTAACTTTAAACCGCTCCAGAAGGGGTGAAATGGAAATTGGGCAGCTATAAATTTGGTTACCCACTATTCTAGTGTACGTCAACTGAGTAACCTACTTCTTTAGGAAATTCCAGCCAGCGAATACAAAAGTTGATTTTTGATCAGTTTTGAAAGTACCAAATTATCAAAAAATTTCTAATCGTCCCGTCGTTGACCATAAAATAAAGGAAAGAATAATTCATTTGGTCTAATATCGACTTGCCGAATCCGAATTTTGCCTCCCTCAAGATAATTCATTTCCCCTCCCAAACCGGCCGTTGTACTGCAGAAAACCGATATCTCGCTGGAGGCTTCAGAATGGCTGGAAATTGCCAAATTCAGATTTGGCGGTCGATATTGCCCCAGATAAATTTTTGCCTTTGGTTTGCGGTCAACGATGGGGCAATTAGAAATTTTTTGAAAATTTGCTTCTTTCAAAACTGGTCAAAAATCAACTTTTGTACTCGGCGGGTGGAATTTCCTGGAGAAGTAGATTCGAATAAAATCGAACATTAAGTGATCCTATAAACATCAAAATCATCAACTTTTCTACTTTCAAGTACTTTTTCAGCAACAACATTTTGAATTTCATGATTGTTGAAAAACTGTCGTTAGTGTTCTCAATTAGGCTCGTTGACCTTATATTGAGAAAAAATCATTTTTTGTCTCAATTTTTTCGTAGCAAACCTCAAAATCTTTTGAAGAAAAAATTTTTGGAGGGATTAATTGAAAAAGTACAGTGATATCAGCTGTTATGCATCAAAAATGATAAAAAACGAGAAAAACCCAATATCTAACCAAAAACTGCAACCAAAAACCGATAATCAATAATCATAAATTTGATGATCAAAATAAAACCATAACCAATTATTTTTTCACCAATTTGTGAGCATATCAAAAAATCATCTCAGTTAACACCCTTGCACAGACTCCTAAAATGTTCCCATGAAGTGATAAAAAAAACAGCCAACCATTTTTATAAGTTAACGGTGGTATTGTATCTTATTCATGAGGGGGAGAATTGTTCATTTTTTATACCCTATATACTATTTTGACGCTTGTTTTTACCCCACCCGTTCACTTTTTGAAAAAAATGAATGAATTTTATCTACTTTAATTTTAAATTGGTATTTCCAAAGTTGAAATCTCCGGAGCACCTTCATTTTTAAATAGTGGCAAATTTTTCACTTCAATCCCCCCACCCAAAAAAAAGTTACATACATCTGTTTCATGTGTTGTCCTAGAGGAATTTTGAGGGCAATATTTTTGACAGGAATATCTTGTTTCTACAACTCTTTCAATTTCAAAGATAGGTATTCCCACGTAATTAGAACTTTTTTACATTCGTGCTCCTTGCTATCCATTACTGATGTCCAAGTGTTGCCCACTGATTTTTTTAGCAGATATTAATTTGCAAAGCTCTGTATGTACTACTCGTATGTAGACCCTTTAATTTACAAGATAGGAAACTTTCACGATTTTCATTCGTCTCTCCGTATAAGTAAGTAGGTAAGTACTACCTGTAGTTAAAATTTGGCAGACGATTCCCGGAGCACCCTGTATGCCAGATTCAACGGTATATCTTCCATCATTCTAATACAAGATCATTTTTCCTATAACGTCGATATCATATACGACGATCGAATTTTAAGTGCATGATTTTTTCCAATTGGATGTACTCCAATTATGTTACCAAATCGAATGCATGTACGAGAATTA
The DNA here is from genome assembly GCA_900050545.1 of Trionymus perrisii. NCBI lineage: Eukaryota > Metazoa > Arthropoda > Insecta > Hemiptera > Pseudococcidae > Trionymus > Trionymus perrisii. The sequence continues at coordinate 7,425 of FIZV01037684.1, read as the reverse complement.
AATTAAGTATACACGTACATTTTCATTTTGTTATAAAAAAAAAATGGGCGTCTCGATTTAATCGTATCTATACATATGTGTAGTTCAAGGCACCTACATAATAATTCTATGGTATTAACGTAGGAGTTGGCCAGTGATACTACATATAAGCCAGCCATACACGCTTTCGATGGTACGAAAAAAACTACCGCATTGTTAAAGCCCGAGAGCCTCTGTGTGTGTACTGCGTAGTGGGTACCACCGAAGCACGTCCAAATTCAATAAATTACCGAATAACTAACGACGATAGGAGCAGTTTTTCGATAAATGTCGCATCTATGTAGTTTACCCGATAAATACGAGTACACATACATTATGCCATACGTCGAGCTTTGGTAGCGTTTCCAGATAAAAGCGTGCCATGGTATCGCCGTATAACTAAATACGAGTACATTATCGAAATAGTATAATTACTTTTTTGATTGATGGGTCTCTCTTCGCTGTTCGAGTTCGACACGGGCCACGTCGCTCGTATCGTGATTTACTAACCGAGCAACAGAAAAGATGAATTTTCTTCCGAATATTTCCTACTATTTTAAGAGGATTATAATTTCAAGAACAATAATTACGTGACGACGGGTGACACACTGGGTGGGATACAATTTCCAGCCCAACATTTTTTCATCCAGGATATTAAAAATAAGTTCAACTACAAAAAAATGTCATTTTAAAAGTCTGACCAAAAGTCAAAAAAAAAGACTGAAAAATTTTCCAAGTTTCTAAGTCATAGCGTGTTACGTGACTTTTGGTCTCGCGAATCAGCGTCGCGCAGGATTTTGAAATTACCCCCAGCGGAAAAAACATATCCATGTTAATTTCTAAAAAATTGATAATACCGCCAGAGAAGAATGGTAATAGCTTTTTACTCTCAATTTAACCCCCTTATTCCTACATTCGAGCTCATAGGTAAACTTTTTAGAAACCCAAAATGCAACTTTTACACTATAATTTAGTTAGCAGGCCAGAATGTAAATGCATTATAATCATTTGTATTATAATAATGTAATGTAGGAAAAAGTTGTACGAGAAAAAAGGACGTTGAAATATTACTTGGTCATAAACATAAAAAAAAATACGCAAAAAACAAGCAGACCGGAGTACAAAGAATTATCGACTTTTTAAAAACTACCATACCATTTCGCATTTTTTCCTTTTTTGGTCTAAACAAAAAATTACCGACGAAAAAATACGACGGAAAATCAATGATGATTTCGAGATACTCGTAGGAACCGAACACACAAGACCCTTTTTTTTCCGAATTGACATTTTTACAAAATTGAAACTACCTAATATTTGTTATTTTTATTAAAAACAGTGTGGTGGAAAAAGAAACCTAATGAAATTCCAAAATATCTTCTCCAAACAGGAACATTTTTTCAATTAATTCGAGTACCTACCTAATTAAAATTTAGGTAGGTTTTCGTCGCAAGAAAATCAATTAATTTTGATGAAAAAATTGAGTAAATTCACTACAGTTAAAATCATATTGATTTATCTAAACTAGTTTACTCCCGCCAAAATGAATCTAACAACAATTGACTAACTTTTCATTCGAAATATTCATAAATTTCCGCAGTAGAAAGTAATTCATCGTGGGAATTTTCATTATCCGCCGTAACAAAATAATTATTAAATTGAGATTAACAATGAATAATTACGAATAATAAATATTCAGTAAATGAGCTAAATGAATTAAAGGAATAAAAGAAGTTTCATTAATATGGCTTAACCTCGATGGCCCATTTTTCTGGTACAAAAATAAAATGTAGGTAAGTTCATGCTCGAAATAAGTACGAGATGCTTTTCAGCGGAGAATTCTTTCACTTTCGTGATAATTACACTTATCTCGAAATGATAGCAAGGGTGGTCCTTATTATTATTTTTTTTTCGATATTCTTTGCTCTTACTTCCCGAAGTTGTTCCATTTGATGAGGAAATAATTTTCATTTGTTATTATTCCCCTAAATTAATTTTAAATGGTGCTTCAAGGCATCCTGTCCATTTTTTTGAAAATAAAAGAAATCTGAAAATGTCCAAAAATCACTTTTCGAAATAAAATAAGCATACAGAAGTTTTAGTGCCTCTCTGAGTTACTTGGTAACATGGAGTTTGCAGTGTCTAAAACTGTCACTTCTCATCTTAAAAATTTAAAATTTGGAGAAGAAATTGACTTCGATAAAAATATGAGCATTTTGGTCTTAAACTTTCAATATATGGAGAAATAATCAGAATTTTTAAATTTCTCAAAGCCTTGCAAGATCTTCAGAAATTTTGTAAAAATTGAAATCTTTGTAATTTTCATAGATTTTCAGTTGGATCGATTTTTAAAATTTTAGTAAAATGTGGTAAAAATTCAAAATTTGTTATTGTTAACTATTGAGAATTTTTTAAAAACTATGAAAAATCAAAGAAAATACTTTCAATTCATGGAAATGATTTTACACTGATCAAATGGTAATAATGGCAAAATTGTTTAGAACGATGATAAATTTTAGCAATAATTCTTTTTTTATTTCAATCAAGTTAATGAAAATATTTTATTCCAAATATTTGATAGGGAAGCTATGGAAGTCCGACTTTCCTCCAAAATTTCAAAGAAACGCAATCTTTATGAAGTGGTTATAATAAATAAAAATTTGAAAATCTAATAAAAGTGTTATTCAAAAATTCTGGAAGGTTTTAAAAATATTTTCCGTGTCGATTCAGACTTTCATGTTCCATGGGTTAAATTTTCAATTTTCGCATGTGATTATTTATGAACAGAAATTTTTAGAAAAATTTGAAAAATTTGAACTTTTAAACAATTTAGGAGTTGAAAATTGAAAATATATATATATAAAATTTTTAAATATTTTTAATTGAAGTGAAAGAAATATTATCACAAACTAATCACATCTCCTATGAAGACAGCACTCCGATCAAATAGAAGAGAAGAAGTTATATTGGCTCGAATACGAATTGGTCACACTGCCTACACACGGCCCACTCTTTACCGAAAAACAATTTAAAAAATGTCCGAAATGCGATGAAACCGTAGATGTCAAACACATTATTAATTCATGCAAACTCTACAGGGCACAAAAAAATTATATTTTGGGAGGCGACTTCAATCACCTCGATACCATGAAGACAGTGGGGTTATGTGTTATAAGTTGTTCTTTTTCCTTAAATCAATAGGTTTATATGAATTAATATGGCGAACTTACTCTTTACTTATTTTTTGCTCATTGTTATCTTACTTTTTTTTTTCTTCGTAATTTTTAGTTTTTTCCCCTGTTTTAGTTTATTTTTTCTTTGTTAATTTCAACTTTTATAATTATGTTCATCTATTTTGTATGTTAAATTAATTAAGTTTACGTGAGACGCTAAAGGCCAAGACGTCGGGCGTTATAAAATAAAAATTTATTGAGTTGAAAAGAAAAATTATGCTTTCGATTTGTATTTTTTTCATGCCGTTCTAATGGGACTCTAGTTTTGTTTCTTTTGATATATTTTGAAGTTATGCGGGCGAGGGGAAAGAATGTTTTTTTCAATATTCCTGAAAAAATGACAGTTTATGCGTTAGGTATTGAAAATTTGACGATTTTTAATTTTTTTTAATTTAATAATTTTTGAAAAAATTTCAGTTTTTGAGAAAATAACAATAATTAAAAAGTGATGATTTTTGAAAATTCTGTAATTTTTTATGGTAAAATCAATCATTTTTGTGAATTAGAAAATATTTTAAAACATTCAGCTATTTTGAAAAATTTTTAGTTTTTGAGAAATTAAAAATTTTTAATAATTTAAAAACTTTTAAAAATTCGAAAATTTTGCATTTTTAAAAATATAATAATTTTGTCAGTTTATGAGAATACGACAATTTTTAAAAATTCAGCGATTTCGAGAAATTTGATAATTTTTTCAATTAATTAGGCAATTCAATAGCTACCTATGTAGTTTTTGCAAATGTTAAAAAAAAAAATACTTTTGAGTTTTTTAAAATGGTACTAGTTCTTGAAAAAGTTGAATTTTCAATTTATTCCATAAAACAGTGCTCTCCTACTTTGAAAAAGTAACAGTAATGCATCAAGTTTCTGACTTACCTATATATATTTTTTCTCTCAGATTCGCCACTGCTTCAAAGTAATTAAATTTTTTTCATCCTAAAAAATTTAGAAATTTTATTTTCAAGATACCTAAGTGTAGTTAATTTTCTAACGAAGAAATTTACAATTTTTTTGATAGCACATTCATTTTTTTTTTTTTTTGAATGTCATTTTACTGAATTTTGTAAAAAAAAAATCTCATTTTCAAGATTTATTTCAAATTATCCAACTTTTTGACACAATTTTTTCAATTTTTTTTTTCAAGAAAATTGCTTAAAAATTTTCTAGACGAATTTTTCTCAAAGAATTTCATTGCTGAAAAATTTTTAGAACTTTTTTAGTTTTTTTTTTTTTGAATAGGTACGCAATATTTTTAAAAATAAACTTTTTCGACATAATTTTTTCTCTAGTGGACTTCTCATTTCCTTTATCCAACTGTGTTCTACGTAGTAGGTAGGTACTAGATTGATATTTCATTAATTATTTTCAAAATATTTTTTCATCGGATGGCTCGAGAGGCATTTCTTCATTTCCTGAAGTTTTTACGTAAAATAAAAGTAATTATTTTTTTAAACCAAAAATTCCAATTAAGAAAACTGAAAGGACAAAAATATGAAATTACATACTTAATACAGGTATAAAAAAATGACGAAAAATGAACTGAACGGCTATTTCTCAACACTGAAATTATATCAGGTATTAAATTTTTTTTCGATGCGATTTCATTAAAAAAATTGAAAAACTTAATTCATGAAAAAAAAAATCGTAAAACGCTTTTAAAAAATTATTTTGAAACAGAATTCAATAAACTTGAACATCAGGCACCCGATTACATAAACGACGAAGACATTCGCCTATTTTCAATCAACAAAACTAAATAAAAAACAAACCACATGGCATACCGGCATCGACGTGCGATTTAATCTAATTAAAAATACACACAGATTCGTACTCTCGTCGAACTCGAGCCAAATTACACTATCATTTATAGGAATCAATCCCTCCTTCGCCCATCAACACTTCATCACTCGCCTCAGAAGCGAAAAAAAATCCCTTCATCGTCTCATCGACGTTGCTTTGCGTTCGCATAAAAAGAAATAACCTTTTAAATCAAACCCGCAGCGTTGGCTTTGGACGTTGAAAAGCATCGCATCGAACAACGTATCTAGGCCTAATGGAAACATTTTCAAGATAAACTCATCGTCGAAAATTGTAAATTTCGCTATTTCCACGCCACAACAAAACAAATTATCACGATTAAACCACCGCCCTTATCGTGAAAAGTCGTGAAAAAAATAGGCTCGCGTGAATATCGCGTACGGCCTGTTCATGACATCGAACTGCGGTAACGTCGAGTTACCTTAATTGTGTAACATTATACATACATATTGTACTGTACACAGACACACTACACATATGAACATGTTGGTTTCTTTTGCGAGCATGCACGATCGTACGAGGTACATATTTTTCTAGTATGAGCACGAAGATTGGGCGAATCTAAACTGATCATGCTACAGACTTGGACGTGAACAAAGATGAGCTTTTTTCTCGTATTTTATTAGAAAGCATCTAAAAGTGAAATCATTTACGTAAATTTAAAACTAGAAGGAGGGTCGATGTAAAACGATGTTATATTCTCTCACTGCTGGAAGACATTTTTTTTTTTACCAAGAAGTACATAATTACACATCAGTATGGGCTTCTATCGTTTAATCATGCATACCATAAGTACATGGGCGCACACGCGCGCGTATATTGGTCGTAAAAAATTATTGTAAAACATATGCACGCGAATTATGAAATACCCAACAGTTCGAAATTATTCGTAAATAAGTTCGTTTCAATCTTATTACAAGTACTTATGTACCTCACACGAACGTAATTAAACAAGCTACCTAGCAAAAGTTCATACACATGAAGGACAAGTTATCGTCTGTCGAGTATTCTTCAAGTACGAGTACGAGCAAAAAAAATTGGTCGCTTCAATGCTTATAAGTAAATAAAATCCTCTCACTCGATGTATGTACAAGTTCAATTTCTATAATGAAAATCAAAACAGCAAAAAACAACTCAAGTTGATAAATAAATCATAGTGGAAGATTCACAGTTCACACGTAATCAGAAATTGAAAGTAGCCAGACGCTTGTACCATTCACGTAAATCTAGTTTTTTTCCCCCATGTAAATCAGTGGTCATCAAATCACGTTGGCGAAATTTTTCAACAATTCATCAGGTAACTTTCTAGGTCATCTTTTCAGACAGCTGATAACAAAACGTTAGGTACCATAATAAACCAGCTTCTCTCGGCTTATACTCGGCCATATAATGGTTTATCAATCTAGATTTCACTTTTAAGGCTAATAAAAACCCACGATGATGCAACGAATTCTCCGACTAGGTTCATTTTCTGTCTTCTTTTGTCATATGCCATCAATGATATAACAAAAACGGTTTCTTGTGTTATGCGTGTCTCGTCTCTTCACCTTCCGATTTTTTTTTTTTTTTTTTTAAGTAATTATTTTCCAAAAATGTGTACACCACACAGTACACACATAAGTAAAAATATTCGGAAATTCACTTTGGGAACCGGAAAGTAATCAGGTTCGAGTGGTCAAGTTAGGCAGATTAGACTCTAGACTGGAATTCTGTTTGATTAGTCATTAATAGAGATGATAAATTTCCGGAAATTTATTTTTTTGAAAACTTTCCGGAAAGTTTCCGGAAATTTTGGAAATTTATATCTTTTCAAAATACGAAGTCCCTCTTACTAATTTTGAAAAAATGTTAACACTAAAATATAAATTTCCAACGACAAATCATAAATTTCCAGTAAATTTCCAGTGATCACTATTCTAAGACCCTGAAATAAAACAAAATTGGATGAATTTTTCACAATAAATCTTCAGAAGACTTCAAAAACTTTTGTTGCAGTTTCGGGGCTGGATTTTTCTCCAGCCATTAATTTCATGAAAAAATAAAAAAATTTCTGGAGGCTCCAGAACGGTTCGGAATCGCCTTCAATCGACTCGGGTGGTCAAAATTAGGATGTAAACCGATTTTCAGAAATTTTGGTCGATCCGCTCCCGTTTGGAGAATTTTTTATTTTTTCTTGAAATTGATGGCTGGAGAAAAATCCAGCCGCGAAACCGCAACAAAAGTTTTCGTAATAACCGGTGCCAATCGATCGAGGGGGTCACCAATATGATATATTCGAGTTTATACGTGCTGAGCTGCACTTGAGCGAATTTTACAGCATTTTTGAAAAACTGGAATTTCCAAAAATTTGCTGGAGGCT
>FIZV01037682.1:5680-19951 GCA_900050545.1 Trionymus perrisii | reverse complement strand
TTTTCAAAAATTATCAAATTTCCTAAATCGTTGAATTTTCTAAAATTCTCTAATTCAAAAAAATTATTGATTTTTCAAAAAATTGTGAGGTATAGAAATCTTTGAAAATTTGGACTTGGAGGGAGCCTGGAGGGAAGTCGGACTTCCAATTTCCATGACTTCCCTATCAAATAATATCTACGCCACTCAATTTATGACTTATGACCAATTTGACCGTTGACCGGCGTGGTTGTGTGGTAACAAGACACTTATACACAAGTGTAGTATCAACGTGTGTGTTTTGTTGCATGGACGCTTGTCCTTGCTTCGCCGATCTGAAATCTTTACAGTGTGTATAACCTACCTAGAACTTATCAATTCAAGCGTGTGACGGTGTGAGCAAAATATCAAATCTAGTCAAAATCAAATCCCCGGTTAAAACTATAGAGCTATTGTATATTGGGCTGAAACATGCAAGAATTGAACTATCGTTGAAAATAGAACAGTTACAGTTTTGCATTTAATATAACAGTAATAAAGTTTCCTTCTTAAAGTGTGTCTATCGAGTAAGTAGAATACTGATATCTAATTTACAAATTTCTCCACACAAATACTCTCGTACTAAGAGAAGTTATAATTTTTCAGGTTCGTGATCATGTATTGGCGTACGAGTTCGGTGTATAAAAAATTACTTCTTTCATCATCAAATCTTCGGCTTGGACATGGTCGAAATTTTTCATTAAATTCCTATCGTATGCAAGTGGTAAAACCCGCTCAAAACAACGTGGATTTCAAAGAAAATTCCGAAGTAGAAGGTTTTAGAGTGAATCAAGTTGTAAAAATTCCAGATTTCCATTGCACGTTGATACGACTAAATCATATTGGCACCGGTGCCCAATACGCTCATGTGCAAAGAAATGATAACAATAACGCATTTTCGATTGCGTTCAGAACTACACCTTTTGATTCTACTGGTTTGCCCCATATTTTGGAGCATTTGGTTTTATTCGGTAGCGAAAAATACCCGTGCAGGGATCCGTTTTTCAAAATGTTGAATAGATCGTTAGCTACTTTTCTTAATGCCATGACGTATCCTGATTTCACTATGTATCCGTTCGCAACGCAAAATTACGCAGATTATTATAATTTAATGTCGGTTTACTTAGACGCAGTATTCAGACCGAAGTTGAGACCGTACGATTTCAAATTAGAGGGATGGCGTTTAGAGCACGAAGACGTTGCCGATGCCAAATCGCCTATCATTTTTAAAGGAGTAGTATTTAACGAAATGAAAGGCGTATATTCCGAAAACCAAAACATATTTATGGAAAGCATGCTGAATTCTGTACTCCCAAGTCACACGTATGGCGTAAACTCTGGCGGCAATCCTCTGGAAATTCCCAATCTAACTCACGAGAAGTTGATTGATTTTCATAGAAAACACTATCATCCGTCGAATGCCAGAATTTACTCGTACGGTAATTTCAATCTAGTCGAGCATTTGAAATTCATTAACGAACAGTACCTTCGACACTACGATAATTGTCCGAATTTTCGAGAAAACACCGCAGTACCGTTGGAACCTCGTTGGAAAGAAGCGAAAAAGAAGCATATCGCAGGCAAGCACGATCCATTAGCCACGGATATAGAGAAACAGTCTGTTTTGGCGCTCACCTATTTGTGCAGTGACGTCCGAGACATTCACCAGCTTTTCGTTACCAGAGTAGTTTCCCAATTAATGACCGAAGGACCCACTTCTCCATTTTACAAAAATCTCGTCGAACCGGATATCGGATGCGGGTATTCTCCAGGGACTGGATATGACACACATACTCGTGATACCACGTTTTCCGTCGGCTTACAAGGTATTCATCGGGAATCATTTGATGAGGTTGAAAAAATAATCTACGATACATTAGACCAGTGTGTACAGAAAGGTTTCGACGAAGCTAACGTTGAAAATATTTTACACGGGGCCGAGTTGAGCGTTAAACATCAAAGCGCCAATTTCGGGCTCAACTTATTATTCAGCATCGCTCCGTTGTGGAATCACGACGGCGACATTGCGGATGCTTTGAAGATCTCCGAACATATTTCAAAGTTTAGACAAGATTTGAAAAATGAACATTACCTGCAACAAGTTGTCGATGAGTATTTCAAATCGAATAATCATCGTTTAGTATTAACCATGTCACCCGATCAACAATACGAAGAAAAAATGAAGAAACAAGAAGCCGATTTGTTACAATCGAAACTATCCAATATGTCTGAATCGGATTTGAAAGAAATTCACAAAATCGGTTTAGAATTGCGCGAAGAGCAAAATCGCAAAGAAGATTTATCGTGTTTACCATCACTGAAAATTACCGACGTTAGTAAAGATATCAAAATGGTCGATTTAATCGTATTACCACAAGTACCTATTCAAATTTGTACGGTTCCTACCAACGGCATTACGTACTTTAGGTCCATACTGAACACTGCTGATGTACCTGACGATTTGAAAAGTCTGATACCGCTGTTTTCTCAAGTAATATCACAAATGGGAACTAGAAATTACGACTATGGTAGTTTCGATCAAATTGTGCAAAGTAAAACAGCCGGTCTGAATTTTTCTACTCATATAATCGACAACGTCGACAATTCGGAACATTTCGAAGAAGATTTATTATTAGATTCTCATTGCTTGGACAAAAATGTCGAAAGTATGTTCGATCTTTGGTCGATGTTATTTAACGAAGTGAATTTAAGCGACCTGAATCGATTTTCTACTCTGGTGAGAAATATTGCCGGTGACCTGGCTAACGATGTCGCAGGTTCGGGCCATTTGTACGCTTCGCTTAATGCCGCATCTCGTATAAGTCCGTCCGCATTAAGAATGGAACAGTTTGGAGGATTGACTTACATCAAAAAAATGAAAGAAATCGCCAACAACGAAGACTTGTCCTCCTTTTTAGACGATATGAAAAAAATTACCGATATAGTTCTCAACAAGAACCGAATTAGATGCTCTTTGAACGTATCACCAGAAAATGACGTAGCTCTCAAAAGTTTGGAAAAATTATTATCGCGTGTTCCTGGCAAATACGACGAGATTCGCAAATCAACCGTGTCTGTCGACAATTTACCTTCTAATTACCACTACGTATTGCCATTCGATGTGAACTATGTGGCTAAAGCTATTCCAGTTGTACCTTACAATCATTCGGATTTCGCCGCTTTGAGGGTGCTATGTAAATTATTAACTACCAAGTATCTGCTGCCTTTGATTAGAGAACGTTTCGGCGCATACGGTGCCGGAGCTAAATTGAGTACAGGTGGAAGTATTCAGTTTTTCTCGTACAGAGATCCGAATAATATTGAAACCGCCGATATCTTCGACGAGGCTGGAGATTGGATGTTGAAAAATGAATTCACCGACGTTGATATCGACGAGGCTAAATTAGGAGTATTTCGCGATATTGATACGCCAATTACTCCCAGCCAAGAAGGTATGAGATGGTTTATGAATCACGTTTCCGACGAGGTATTTACTGAACACAGAAGGAGACTTTTAGCTGTGAATAGAGAAACCTTATTGATAGTAGCTTTGAAATATTTGAATGACTTGACTACGTATTCGAAAGTAATAATTGGACCAGAAAGTAAAAAAACGGACAGCTGGGATAAAGTGTACGCGGAATAAAAAGGCTAACAAATAAAATGACATTGACTGTGATATATCTACGTAGTACGTAGTACCTACAACGCGATTGCATTGTATATTGTGTATAATAATAGATGCTGACTTAATTTGTAGTTCGCTTAAGAGTTTTTAAGAATTATTGTTTTCTAAAAAATACAATTTTTCGACAAGAGTACCTATCTATATGTTTTACGCTTATGCGTTAACTTAGTATTAAAATTAAAAACATATATTCGATCGTAGATGATGCAATCAACGGCAAGGTTGAAACTGGCATCTGGGCATCGGCCTACGACAACTTTGTTGAAACATTCCTTCCTTCGCGGAGCTATCTTCCGTTGGAAAACATTTTTGCAACGGTCGTTTACAAGAATCGACGTTCACCTGAGGTGTTATTTTCTGTTCAACGCAACCTCTTTTATACGTGATTGACTTTGGAATAGGTGTTTTTTGCGAAACCGAAGTATCCACCTCGAGTGCTGCTTTACAAATGCGCTTCTGTTCGCATTTTTTTGGTTTATCATTATGACACGGGTTTGTGCTCCGTGTCGGGCACTGAGTAGGAAAACATTGAGTTTCAACGAAATGTCTTGTGTTTGAACGCGAGCAAGGGGGTGGCGGTGGTTGTACAGGGACATTGGGGGGATAACATTTCTGAACATTGGCCGGACTTCGACTGCGTTTTGGCGGAATATACATACGTTTTTTGGCGCATTCATCGATGGTGCTACGGTACTCCGTGCTCCATCTACAACGAGGAGAGTATCTAGGAACGTATTGTGTTTCATTAGTAGCACATTTTTCATCGCGATACGACTTACACGGTAATGGTGTGGGTGGAACTGGAAGTGACTTCTTTTCTTGGTTTTTTCGCGGTATTATGAAAGCCAAGTATTCATTTTGCTCGTTGAAGGATTCGCAACTGGGTAGTTTGAGCCGAAGAGCTGCCGCATGACAGTAGTCTACCGCCGAACATACGGGTATCTCATTGACAGCAGATTGATATCTTTGATAAGTAGCGTTACTTTGAGAGAACGAACTTGTACATTGTACTGATTCTCTGTGATCTAAATCGTCGTACATATTTTCTTTTAGATTCAAAGTTTATACGAACAAATCGACATATCAACGCTGTTTCATTTTGACAAACAAATAATCCTGCGGAAAATGCTTAGCAATCGTAACACCAAAAATAACGAATTCGCGTTTAAAAACAAAATAAAATATAACATTTACTGATAAATACCAAACTACAATTTTTCTTTTTCTATAAAAGGTAAATCGAGTCCTTCCAATGCTTCGAAAAAGGTGTACGATAATGTAATGGTATCTACATTTTTCATAATAGGATCTTTGACTATTTCAGGATCTATGTAGAAAAACACGGGCATATCAACCTGTGAAAAAAATAATATTAGATAAGTAACCTTTCAGTATCGGGTATACTTTTAAAATCACAAATAAGTATGACGTAATAATTAAATTAATTACCTGTTCATGAGGGTTAAGTAGTTGTTCGTCGAAACAAAAACACTGAATTGTATTAAAATATTGGCCAGCTTCGTAAGGCACCACGTTATATGTACTAATTCCACTTATCGGACTATCTGTTGGATTTTTAGCTGAATAGAAAGCCAAGACAGTTTCGCCGGGGACAACCTAAATTGGAAAAATGACTTTAATAAATGAACTAATTATTCTCATGTAATAAAATGCAGATTCAGTACTACAATAACAATATACAAAGTACAATCTAATAAGAGCAAACAATATGCAGTTAGCAAAATTACAACTCACCTTCACCTCAGCCTGCAAAGGTTGGAAATTCCATTGCAATAATGCACTTTTATCCGCATTAAACACGATAGTCAACTCGCGATCTTCAATTCTTTGTAAATTTTTGGTCCTATCTCTTTTATAATCTATGTTTACTGCGCCAGCGTAATTGCTAACCTAATATTACATAGTTGTTTGAATCAGTCGAATTAAATAAGAGATGAAAAAAAGGAAACGTATTTGATATTGAAAGTACCTGACAATAAGCACTAAACAAAGGAACTGCTGCGAAACCGGCCCCAGTGATGGCAATGGCCAGTGCGGTGAAATAATAAAACCATGTTTTAGCTCTGTAAATTTGATGTTCACTGTACTTTGTTCGTGAAGATGAATAAGTGCAGTTTTTTACTACGTTTTGTAATAAGCGTTCAACATTCGGATTCGGTCTGTTGATGCTTTGAGTACGAAAACATCTTACACCATTCGAGCTGAAAATACTTCCGAAACACTTCAATTTTGAAAAGGTTGTCATTTGACCGCTGAAACTATTATTTTTGACGAACTTCAACTATTGCATGTTATCAAAGGAACATATGATGATGAAAAACTAAGGCCTATGTCAATGTTCAAAAATTGATTTTTCTTACTTTCAGTCAAAGGTTCATCAAACACACCGCAAAGTGTTTTAATTATAAACTCAATTAAATTTCAATATTTTTTCCAATTTTAAAAAATTTTCCGACGTCGTTTTGATAATATTTGATAAGAATTCGAATTTTGTCCTTTTCCACCTTTCACTTCCAAAAATAACGCCACAGGCAACATTGATCATGAATTCGTGACCAGCGCGCTCTGCTTCAAAATCTTGTTTAGCTTTAGCGTTCCGATGGCCGATGGCGTTCCGTTTCCTGGTTTCCAGTGCAGTCCAGTCCCAGTAAAAGCAGAGCAAGTCCCCTTCAGTCCATTCACACAAAGAAGTCGATCCAATCCTTATGCAATCCCACTTTCATGCTTCACCCCAAAAAATAATCTCATTCTCAATAGTCTCAAGTCCCAATATCCGCAGACCATTCTTATTGTTAGATGGTTGAAGTCTTCATTATCCACTATAAAACTAGTCATCTCGTACGTTTAACGGAATTCAACTTGATTATCTTAATGGCATTTTTATGACGAGTAATGAGAATTTCATTACTATTCTTTCAAAAAACTTGCAACAGCGCAAACCAATAAATTTATGTAGTCTAGATCATTTCTTCACTCGAAAATGAAGTCTTCACGAACTACTAGCATAGCTCCAAAAGTTCTATATTTTTTGAAGAATGATAATGAACAAAATTAGATACAAAAAATGGAATAACAGGTTTGAATTAGAATCTTCGGTTGTAACGATTTCCTCCTCCGTAACTTCGATTTTGATTACCATACCAACGATTTCCACTGCCATATTTGCTGCTATTACTACCACCGCCTATAAAATGTAACAGGAACATAGTAGATACATTATTACAATCAAACAATACGAATAAAGGATGAAACCTTCAATAAAATACTCACCATAAGACGCCATTTGTTCTAATTCAGGATTCACTTGCTGGTTAGCTTCTCTCAGTACGTTAACAAGATCTTTTGCAAGTCGACTGTTATTTCTAGTGAAAAACGCGTATGACGTACCAGTTTGCGACGATCTGCCCGTTCTTCCTATTCTATGAATATAATCTTCAGACGAATTTGGGAAATCGTAATTAATAACAAATTTTACATCATCAACATCTGTAAGAAAGGAAGAAACACATCAGAACCTACACGCAATTGAATTACATCAGGTTATCAACTCATCAGTTAAAAAGATATGAAAAAAAGCGAAAGAATCAATTTTGTGTAATAATTTTTATGCGAGATATACGGAAGAACTACACTCGAATTTCAAAAACGTTACGCTAATGTTTTAAAAAACAAAAGAAAAAAGTAATAATAAAATTCAAACCTCCGACAACGACAGACGACGATCCAGTGTCCTGTTCTAAGTTTGAAAGTATAAAACGAGCCATTCAAAATCCACTAGCGTAGGAAACACCGCAGCATCGCTCCTTCGAGATTCATTCGAATGGCTCCTTTATTTACGACGACAATGAAGCGCTAACTTCGCGCGTTTGCTCGTTCGTATTACTTTAATTGGACCGGAGATCGAATTATTTGAAATAAATAAATAGGAAAACAAATGCACACAAGATTCTTCGTGGAAAAAGATTCCGGTCCGTATAGAACAGGTGTCCGGCACTGTTGCCGTGCACTGGATTCATCGGCCAAGCACACATGGTAGCTCTTCATTACGTACCAGAGGCACATCCTTTATTATATGCCTTTATTACATTATACATACTAATGAACAATTTTTTTAGAGTGCCTCTGAAATAAAAATCCAAAATTAAGACTCATTACATTAATCTTCTCTCGCATATGTTTGATATATTTAAATACACCGATTATACTGAAGCTAAAAATAATTCGAAATGGGCAATGATAATTCATTGAAAAATACGTTAAAGCACGGCAAGTATTCCGTAACCAACATCTTGTAGTTCTTTTGAATTTATAAATTTTAATTGAATAAATAAGAATAACCTTACCTAATCCACGAGCAGCTACATCAGTAGCAACCAAGACCGCTGCTCTGCCGTTACGAAAAGCTACAAAAAAAATTCACATATTATTAAAATTGAAGCCAAAGATTACACCAAAATAGTCTTTTTGGGAGGGGGGAGGTCCAAGATATTTCGAAAGAAAAAATTGAAACCCACAGTCTGTTAAGTTCCTTTTACGATAAAATTCATTTTGTAGATCAAGACTATTCCAATATGTATTTTATCAAAAAAACTTGATAAATCATGAATCGACTACTAATATGTTAAGTTAGGATGAAGATCATTACGAAAATTTCTAAATGGGAAAATAATTTATATTGGTATTGCCCAACTAAGGGATTTTGCCAAATACTTCAATATCTATTTTCAAGAAATCACGGATTTTCATTATTAAAATAGAAACCTCTCGTCAACTGTCAAGAATAAAATTACGTACCATTCAAACTGTAGTCACGGTCAGACTGAGATTTATCTCCATGAATACCTACTACAGGAACACTGTAATTTGAAGGGGGAAAACATTAACTCTCAGGCTGTTTTAAATACTGTGCGACTACAAAGTTTTCACATAACTTCGACTTACCCGGCAGACCTTATTTTTCTAGCTAAAGTGTCAACTTTCTTTTTGGTTTCAGCGAATATAATAGTTTTATTTTCTTCTTGATTGCCGATTTCTTCCAATAATTCCATCAATCTGTAATATTTCCATTGAAAATTATCAATAATACATACACACGATTGCATTACTTTCTGATAATCACTTACCTATTTTCTTTCTCTTCTTCAGTGCAAATTTCGATGTGTTGTTTAATATTGTGATTGGCGGCTAATGTTAATGAACCAACATTTAATTGAATATATTTCTTCTGAAGGAAATCTTCGGCCAAAGTGCGTACCTCTTTCGGCCAAGTGGCAGACCACATCAATACTTGACGATCCGGCTAAAAAAATTATGATTCGAATAATCCGTATAAAATGAATATGAAAATAAAAATATAAATTTTCTAACTCGGATCTGTTCGATAATTTTTCTTATTTGAGGTTCAAAACCCATGTCTAACATTCGGTCAGCTTCGTCCAATACTAAATAGGTAGTTCTTCTTAGATTAGTGGCATTATTTTGAAGGAAATCCAATAGACGGCCCGGAGTAGCAATAACGATCTCTTTTCCGACCATCAAATCACGAGCCTTTAAAAAAGTCAAAAAAACGATAAAACTTAGAAATAAGAAGTTACATACATATTGTTGACAAGGTTGTTCGAAGCGGCTGAATTCTTGAAAATTCTGATTTATTGAATAATAGTTTTTACATAAAGAGTAAATCTCAAAATGAACATAAATGATGAACCCCTTATTTAAAGGAATGCTTTTGTACTGGAAAATCCAAAACAAATGAACGCAATACTCGAGAGTTGACTTTCAAGAATTCGTGTGAAACCAATATTATGTAGATGTACCCAGTAATCTACTAAAAATCAGTTCTTCTTAGAGGACATAAAGCACTTCAGAGCAAACCGCTCAGACTCATAGAATTTCATCATTTCAAACAACTTTTGTATAAAAAAAAAGGGGAGGACAAAACAAAAAGTACCTGAGGGCCTTTAGATGCTCCGCCAAATATACAGGTAGATCGTATGTGAGTGGACGTACCATACTGAGAAGCTACGACTTGAATTTGTTGAGCTAATTCCCTGGTAGGAGCTAATACTAAAACAATTGGACCATCTCCCCGTTGAAGACGAGGTTGATTATTGATATGGACGATAGCTGGTAACATATACTGCAAACGAATCAAGAAAAAGTTAATCCATATAACTTGAAAGAAATTCCAAAAGAAAAAAATCAACTTACGGCTAAGGTCTTTCCAGATCCAGTTTGAGCTACTCCTACCATATTATGACCGCTCATGGCAATGGGCCATCCTTGAGCTTGAATAACAGTTGGCGTTTCAAAGCCTTCTCGCCTGTAAACAGGACAACGTTCACCAGATTAAAATAGTAAACTCCAGGGAATCTTCTAAACTACGAAAAATAACTTACTTTAAAATATCATTAACATAATCTGGGAAATTGGCTTCAGTGAAATGTTGAATAGGTTTGGGAATTTCAAATCCAGCCTGACATGACACAGTTATATTATGTTTTTTTCTGTATTCGCGTACTTCTTCATCGGATCTAGTAGATAATAGCGTCATTATCAAAACGTTTATTGCACAAATGCTGCTTATTATATGGAATCCAGAGAATAGTTCCTGAATTAATTGTACAATTCAACACTTAAGGCTACGATTCCCTGATGTGATGCACTTCCGTTCATTTATACGAAATTACTTAGAAGATCACGTATATTAAAGGAGAGAATGAAGATGCATGCGAATGGGGTTGTGCTTACCTCCGTTCTACACTTTCATGAGGAACATAAAAGTCTTTCTTAAATGGTTTTAATGTTACAGAATTCCAATCCGGTATGGTAAGGTCATCGGCGGATAAAGCGTATTTCGTTTTCTTGTTAAAACTACCACCAAAATCACGACCACCGCCGGAACGATTGCCAAACGAGCGTTTTTGGATTCCAGCAGGCTTCTGCATTCTAAATGTTTTACTAGGAGATCTGTCGTTGTTGAAATATTTAACCATTTTACAACTGAAATGAAGCATAAATGAAATCGATGATTAGAAGAAAAAAAGAAAGCGGATTTGTAACTAGACTAGTGTAACCGGAGCCACTTAACCAGGAGTAGGGAGGAAAGTATGGCGAGTGCTAAACACAATGTAAGAAGCGTGACGAGAAAATAAATACGATTACAACGAAAACAGATGAAACTTACGCGTTGGAAATTAACGGTGTTGTAG
The DNA here is from genome assembly GCA_900050545.1 of Trionymus perrisii. NCBI lineage: Eukaryota > Metazoa > Arthropoda > Insecta > Hemiptera > Pseudococcidae > Trionymus > Trionymus perrisii. The sequence continues at coordinate 9,013 of FIZV01037682.1, read as the reverse complement.
AAACAATACCACGTGCAGCTATACAACCTAAAACATGAATTCAATTGTTAACAGTTGGACAAAACCCATTTTTGAGATAAATGGCTCAACTACACCGAAAAGTACTAATTATCCGACAAACGTAGGTTAAAATTGATGATTTACTTACGTAACATATTTTTTACAAGACTTGGAACTTACCCACGATAACAGAATTTTATAAATTTATGATTTATACGATAAAACGCGTTTGGCGATAGTAGAGGTGATGGTGAAGTACAAATAATTTCTACAAAAGCTCAGTCAAAATGGACGAACTTACGACGAACGTAAATTTTTTCCTTCTTTCATCATCCAATCACTCATGAGAATAAGTACTTGTAAGGAGAGGAGAGCATGAAGAGAGGTAGCACGAGGAGGCACGAGGCCACGACCCACGAGGCCACGAGCACGAATCGATTCACAGAAAAAATGATTAATTTGATATAAGCGATAAACGTCCTAACCACGATTCGTCATGATACTTTTTTCAGTTTTTTCTTTCTTTTGATGCTCAAAGTTTCGTAGATATCTAATTTTCGTATTTAAAAAAAAAATTCAATTTATAAAGATGTAATAAATAGGTCATTATAAATATTTTTGAAAATCAGAATAATAAAAAAATGATAAAATATCTCTGAAAAGTTTCCAAACCCAGCCTACAACCCATGCACAACCACACAAGTTACAAAACAAAACTTTTCTGAAAAATTTATTTTGTGATGTTTATGATTGGTCAATGTTGATGATGTGTATCTTTTATCTATTTTTCTCAGTCTCCATTTTTAATTTTAGTTTTAATGTACTCGGACATTCGGGCAAAGTCGTCGATTAAATTAGTTTTGTTGCTGTTTCACCATTAAAAATTGTAAGTCTCAACTTTTAAATGTGTATCTTTATAATTTGCCTTCACGCAAGTATTTAACACATTTATATGTCTTTAAATTCGATCAGAATGTGACTTTCACCAAACTACATTATCCCTCCGTATTCCACATATGCTACGTTTCAACTTGCAACACAAGGCTTTTGTAAAAAAAATACATATGACTTACGTAATCTTTTTTTTGAGATCGAAATATTTCTTCCTTGAATATTTGTGTTTGATTAGCTTTTAGTTAGATTGGAATTTGCATTTAAAGTCAAGGTTGTCTATGTTGAATTGTTCGTGATATTGATGTTGGTCATAATTAGGCCATACAAATAAATCAACTTTTGAAGCGCTTCCGTACTTCAGCTATGCATAACTGTTCTCATCGAGATTCGTGAATGACCTTTCTTTTTTTTTCAGATAAAAATGAATGATATCCACATGTCCCAACCGCCTTATTATAGAACTAGATATTGGATCGGACAACATAATGTCAATTATACGATGCCCGCTTACAATACGTATCCAATGAAGTCGAATGATTTCAAACAAACACTCACTAAACCTAATTGGAGTAAAAAGAATTTGTCAACATTTCCGAAAAATTTTTATACTCCTCTTATTCAAAGGTATATTGTGTAATTGTTTGCTAGCTTTGCTTGGTAGTTTGGCGACCAGAAGTTAAAAGACGTATATACTTCTACTTTAACTTGTTTCAGAAGTGAGGAGGAGGTAGATGAGTATTGTAAGCAAATGGAAATCACAGTGAAGGGTGATAATGTACCTAAACCCTGTCAAACTTTCGAAGAAACTGGTTTCCCTCCGGAAATAATGCAAATAATGACTCAAGGATTTTCAAAACCAACTGCAATCCAAGCACAATCGTGGCCTATTGCCTTAAGTGGGCGTGACTTGGTAGGAATTGCTCACACTGGATCAGGAAAAACGTTGGCAGTAAGCTATTTCATTCAATAAGTTTCTAAACATCGGGTAACCCACATCATTGTTTCATCAAATATAAACCTTTTGTAGTTTATGTTTTATTGCAATGAATGTGATATTAATATAGCAGTTTAATTAACTTTGCACGTGTCATATGTGATGAAGTCAGTCAACTGTTTACAGTGGTTCTTCTGCATGTTATTATCGAATAAGATAAATTAATTTGTTTTTGACTCATTCTAGTACATGATGCCAGCAGCAATTCATATTACACATCAAAAAAGTGTTAGCAAAGGAGAGGGCCCTATTGTTTTGATTTTAGCGCCTACAAGAGAATTGGCTCAACAAATTCAAACTGTCGCCAATATGTTGGAAGGTTCAAATATTCGAACCACGTGTTTATTTGGTGGCACCCCTAAAGGACCACAGGTACATTACTACGTATTTTTGTTATTATGATGAACGATTTTTGATTTGAGATTTCATTTATACATTTTCATTAATTTCGTTGTTTTGCAGGCTAGAAACTTGGAACGTGGTGTTGAAATAGTTATCGCCACTCCTGGCCGGCTAATTGATTTTTTGCAGCGTGGTGCTACGAATTTATTCCGGTGTACATATCTAGTTCTAGATGAAGCAGACAGAATGTTGGATATGGGATTCGAACCTCAAATTAGGACTATAATTGAACAAATCAGAGTACGAGTGTGCTTTATATTTTTAATTTGCAATTTGTGCCATTTCGTTCAATTGTTCTTTTTTTTCGTCAATATAGCCCGACAGACAAGTATTAATGTGGTCAGCTACATGGCCTAAAGAAGTGCAAGCTCTTGCCGAAGATTTTCTTACGGATTACGTGCATATTAATATCGGTTCCTTAGAGTTGGCTGCCAACCACAACATTCGTCAATTAGTTCACGTTGTGCAAGAGCACGAAAAGGATCAGAAACTGTTTACGTTGCTCCGACAAACTTCTACAGAACCTGGCTTCAAAGCTTTAATATTTGTGGAAACAAGGAAGAAAGTTGACGATATGACGACCGAAATTCGTAAACAAGGGTTCGTATTATTATTTTCAGCTTTCTGGGTTGTCTATTTCGAAGATATATCGTTTTGTTGTTCAGGTATCAAGCTATTAGTATGCATGGTGACAAATCGCAGCAAGAAAGAGATGCTGTTTTGGCGGGTAATTATTATTATTATTTCTTTTTTCAATTTTTGTTTCCGTTCATTTTGATTTAATTTTTATGTTTTGCTCACTTGCAGAATTCAGAGGAAATAAAGCTCCTATTTTAGTAGCAACCGATGTAGCAGCTCGTGGCTTAGGTGTGTACTATTGAACATTCAAAGCTGTAGTAATTCAGAAATTCTTTAGTCGAAATTTTTGACCATTTGTTAAATTTATTTTTGAATTTTTATAGACGTCGAAGATATAAAATATGTAATAAATTACGACTACCCAAATACATCGGAAGACTACATCCATAGGATCGGTAGAACTG